>JAFBJZ010000659.1:0-285479 GCA_016785225.1 Psettodes erumei
ATCACCTAATGATGATGAAGTTATTGACAGGAGGAAAAATGCCCAGTCCATTCACTGTTCGGCTGACCAGTGGAACAGAACCTGACTTGGCCAGTCAGGAGAAAGAGATAGCAGATTATGTGCGCCAACTACAGTCTGCTGTGAAGTTTTTGTCTCCTCGTGTACAGGAAATACTGATAAAAGAACCAACAGGTAAACCGCCAGAGGAGATCAAAGGAGAGTGGGTCTACAAAAAGGCATTTCACCAAACCTGGAACGAACCCAGATGGATAGGTCTGTTTTTAAAGTGGTAAGCTCTAATACCAATGGTTTGAAAGTTTGGCTGGATGACGAACAAGCCAAGGTGAGTAGATACTGGCTCAAAACTCACCGCATGAAGGGTGAACGAGCAACAGTAAGAAACCTTAGAGAAATCAGAAAGCACCTAAGGGATATTGGAGACGAAATATAAAAAAGAAGACAAAGATAAAAAATGTACATGAGACCAGAGATGGTTTTGAGGCTGTGCATGGTCAACTGTCAGCAACATCCCTGCTAGCTTATCAAAACAGAATGCCCTTAGACATGATCTTAGCTGAAAAAGGTGGAGTGTGTAGCATGTTTGGTGAGTTATGCTGCACTTTCATCCCTAACAATACAGCTCCAGATGGCTCACTGACCAAAACACTACAGGGACTCAGAACATAATCAAATGAACTAAAAGACCACTCCAGCATAATTGACCCACTGTCCAGACTATTTGATCGATTGTTTGGCAAATGGGGTAATCTCCTTGCCAGTGTTGTGACATCATTCCTTGCTATTTTTGCTGTTTTCGTTCTCTGTGATTGTGGTTGTATCCCCTGTATATGAGCCCTTATCATCCAGTGCATCGACAAGGCGGTGGGGTCCATCGATGCAAAAGGACCTCCCCCAGAGTATCAAATGACAGCAGTAGCTGAAAGAAGACCTCTGCTGGATGAGGGAGATGGAGAATTGGCTGAACAAGGAGAAGATCCTCCTGAGGACATGCTGAAACATCTGACGATGTCGGAGGAGGACGGCTTGGAAGAAGATGACATTATTTAGTGGACAGGGTCTACAATAATTGATCACATGTTGTTAGAACAGAATTGCTTTGTTGCTTGCTGGTAAGTGTAATATATTAACTGATTATAGAAACTGTTAGTGGTACTTTGTTGCATACACAACTGTGAGACCTGAAGGTCATCCACCGGAGAAATGGCAGTGGGCTGGGGGACCAGAAGGGGCACAGTTTCTACATAGGTTAGATACACTACACCACGCTGCACATAGCAAGACACTGATAACACTCAGGGTCGCACTCCCTGGCGCCAGGAGGATAACATTCAAAGATATGCTCCCTGGTCCCAGGAGGAGTCAAGATGTATAAAAACTTATGATTTCCTTACTTCGTCTCTCCAACTCTTAAAGTGGACAGGTCGAAGCCTCAGTGCTGACTCTATACTCATCTTCTGTGCCTCTAAAATAAATTGTTAACCATACGCCGTAGTTGCGTCTTCTATATTGGTACTGTTTGACTAACTTCCTTCCTCTGGAATAAAGTTCCCGGGCAAGAGGACGCGGCACTGCCCAGTCCAACACTAACATTACCAGATTAAGAACAATGGCCTCCGTGTGTAGCCTGTTACCTGCATGGCAGCTCTGCTAATGTAATTTGTTTCACATTGCCTATCTGTTTTAACTTCTAACAGTCTTGGTAATTTCGTGGTGCATCATATTCAGGGAACCTAATTCAGGTTTTGCTTTCATTAACGGAGCTACAACTCTGCTAACATTATTAATTTAATTTGAGGTCAAATTAAAGACACTAATGTTGCCAGACAGAGGGAGAGAAATGTTCCTCAATGTTCCTCATGTATAAAAGTCAAGTTTTTTGTCAGGATAATCTTAGCTGGTGAAAAAAGAAATGGGTATATATACTCATTTTTACCATCTCATCTTAACCCATAGCACAGGTTGTCACTACATCAGCTAATGTAAGTCAATATTAATGATTCACAGCCCAATGCATATGGTGTAAGACAAATCCTCAGACTCTGGCCCATTTTGCCATAGATGGCTCTTTCTCTATGGGCTTGAATTGCAGCTTCTTGCCCATGTGTGCTTTTGTGTTCTCATTTAACAGTTATGTTTTTATGAATAATGTCATTATTGACACAGTATTCATCTCTTCACAGAACCAAAGCATTGAGATGAGATGTGAAACTGTTATCCGCAGCCTTATAGCGTATCTTGGTGAGAACGAGGAGCAACTTTTTGAAGATTGCCAGGTAAAGCATCATTTTTCTTTTAAAGACACTAGTGTTTCAATTGTTTTTGACCTGTCACTCTTTAAAGGGGAAGTTTGCCTTAGGTTAATAGGCAGATGAAAATATTCTGCTTGGATGGCCAAAAGGGTGCATTGAAAAGGCTATCAATGTAGGATTCAACTTCATGTAATCTATGGACTGTTAAATTACTCTATTTAGCTCAGGTGTTTATTCTACTGATAATGAAGTTGCTGACACGGTGGGGTTTCGGACCAGAAAGTGCAGGAAACCAGAGGCACACAGTTTAAGTTTTTATTAGTTTCCAGCAGGGAAACAGCGCGAGGAAAAACTCCCTGAAGAGTCACACCCGTGGTGTAGCTTGTGCCGACTCCTTCGGGAGGTTGGCGTAGACATAGTCGTGGTCGAGGACGTAGCCAAGGTCGAGATCGTGGTCAGGAACATAGCCGTGGTCGGGATTGTGGTCAGGAACGTAGCCGTGGTCGGGATCGTGGTCAGGGACGTAGCCGTGGTCGGGGACGTAGCCGTGGTCGGTGGTCGTGGTCGTGGTCGTGGTCGTGGTCGTGGTCGTGGTCGTGGTCGTGGTCGTGGTCGTGGTCGTGGTCGTGGTCGTGGTCGTGGTCGTGGCAAAGAACGCTGGATGTGGCAATGCAATCATCTGGCCCTGAGTAACTGCAGAGCTGGGCTTTTGTAAGGAGGTGTGCTGATTGCCAGATGAGCTCCAGGTGTGTCTCGTCTGCTTGTTATGTCCAGCCACGCCTCCTGTCACCACCTGGGAGCAAGAGAAAAGAGAGGGAGAGGCAAACCGGAAAGGGACGCCCATCCTGGGTTCAGCTGGGGAGAGGCGTCTGGAGAAATAGGCACAGGGATGGAGCTTCTGGTCACTTGGAGATCACTGGGAGAGTACGGCTCCCACTCCTGAGTCCGAGGCATCGACCTCCACTATGAACTGCAGTTTTGGATCTGGATGAACTAGAACAGGGGCTCTAGAGAATCTCTCCTTGAGACTGTCAAATGCTGCCTGGGCTGCTGAGGACCATTCAAACGCCATTTTAGGTGATGTTAATTGTGTTAGCGGGGCCGCCAACCTGCTATAGTTCTTAATAAAGCGTCTGTAAAAGTTGGCAAACCAAGAATCTCTGAAGGTGTTTGCGCGTGGTCGGGACTGGCCAATCTAGTACGGCGTTAATCTTGGTCGGGTCAGGTCTTAGTTTCCCCTGCTCAATAATGAACCCTAGGAAGGACACCGTTGGGACGCTGAATTCACATTTTTCGGCTTTTACGTAAAGTTTGTTCTCTAATAATCTCTGCAACACTGTCCTGACATGCGGTGTATGCTCTTTGACGCTCTTTGAAAAGATTAGGATGTCGTCTAGGTACACAAAAACGAACCTATTCAGCATATCGCGGAGAACGTCGTTGACTAATGCCTGGAAGACTGCCGGTGCGTTTGTTAGACCAAAAGGCATTACCTGATATTCAAAGTGCCCCAGGTGAGTATTAAATCCAGTTTTCCACTCATCCCCTTCCCTAATTCTCACCAAGTGATATGCATTCCTTAGGTCTAGCTTAGTGAAAATCATCGAGTCATGGAGGGGGGCGAAAGCCGAGTCAATCAGAGGTAGGGGGTATTTGTTCTTCATTGTGACCTCATTCAGGCCGGTGTAATCTATACATGGGCGCAAGGACCCGTCCTTCTCCACAAAGAAAGCACCAGCCCCCAGTGGAGACGATGAGGGCCTGATGAGGCCCGCAGCCAGGGACTCCTGAATGTAGGCCTCCATGAATTCCTTTTCAGGCTTGGAGAGTTTGAAGAGCTTCCTTGTTGGGAGCGAAGCCCCTGGGAACAGGTCAATTGCGCAGTCATATGGTCTGTGGGGTGGTAGGGAGAGGGCCTGGTCCTTACTAAAGACCAACTTTAGGTCGTGGTATTCCCTGGGAACGCCTGACAGATCAATCTCAGGAGAGCTCGGGGGAAACGGAGGACAAGGAGGGATAGCAGAACGGAGACAATTAGCATGACAAAAGAGGCTCCAGCTAGTAATGGAGCCAGCGGACCAATCGATTTGTGGGATATGTTTCTTCAACCAGGGTAAGCCTACCACAACGCGGGAAGAGGGCGAGGGAATTACATACAGTTCGATCTGCTCGTGATGGTTACCGGAGATCGTGAGGGAAATGGATTTGGTGCAGATGGTTACCCTGGCTAAATGCCGGCCGTCTAACGCCAGCACCTCTTTCGGGTTCGCGAGGGTTGCCGTGGGAATGTTAGCTTGAATGACCAGTTCCTCATCAATGAAGCTGTCATCGGCTCCCGAGTCTACCAGTACCTGGACGGCCAGAGCCGCCTCCGGCCAGCGCAGCATACCTTCAACATGGATCCTTTTCCTTTCCAAGGGGGACGAGGACTGGACAGACCGGCTCTCTGGTGAGGCTTCGCTGGTTGGAAAGCGCCGCCGCTGGGGTAAGTCCGGACACGCGGCCCGGAGGTGTTCCCCCTGGCCGCAATAAAAACATAGCCCCAGGCGGTTGCGGTGTTGTCGCTCCGCGGACGACAATCGGGTCCGACCCAACTGCATGGGCTCCTCCGCACAGGGTCGTAGACATGTAGTCTTCGCTGGGTGAGCTCCGACGTACTGCATCGCTCTGGTGGGGTGCTGGGAAAAGCTGGTGGTGGAAGCAAACCATCGTGGCTCCTGCTCCTCCGCCTTTTCCCTCCGTCTCTCCCTGAGTCGGTTGTCCAGTCGGGTAGCTAACTGGACAAGCTCCTCTAGCGAGCCCGTTTCGTCTCGCGCTGCTAGTTCGTCCCGGAGCTCGTCCGACAACCCCCTCAGGAAGATCCCTTGTAGGGCTAGCTGATCCCAGCCACACTCTGTAGCTAGGATACGGAAGTCTAGTGCGTACTGGGAAACAGAGTCCGAGCCCTGGCAGAGCGACAAGAGCCGGCTCGCTGCTTCCTTCCCCCGGACCGGCTGATCAAAAACCCTCCGCATCTCTGCTGCGAACACTCCGTAGTCCCGACACCGAGAGGGCTCGCGTAGCGTGAGGGCCAAAGTCCATGAAGCGGCTTTGCCAGCACAAAGACTCATGACAAACGCTATCTTAGACTGATCGGTGGCATAGGTGGCTGTTGGCTAAAAACCAGGGGCACACTGGTGCAGGAACTCTGCACATGTACCTAGGTCCCCTGTGTACCTGGCTGGGATCGGGATGTACGGCTCTCGGGGGGAGGAAGTAATTAGTCCTGGAGATTCGGCCGGGAGCAAGGGAGCCGGCATGGTGGCGGCTGGCGGAGCAGACGGGACGCCAGAGGTCGAGCTGGGTCACGCTGGAGGCCAGTTGCTCTATAGCTTCCAGGGCTTTTGACAGGGCTGATCCCTGCTGGCCGAGGAGCGCGCCTTGTGCGGCCAAGGCATGCTTAAAGCGCTCGGTCTCCGCCTGGTCCATTTTTGGCAAGATGATTCTGACACGGTGGGATTTCGGACCAGAAAGTGCAGGAGACCAGAGGCACACAGTTTGAGTTTTTATTAGTTTCCAGCAGGGAAACAGCACGAGGAAAAACTCCCTGAAGAGTCGCACCCGTGGTGTAGCTTGTGCCGACTCCTTCGGGGGGTTGGCGTAGACGTAGTCGTGGTCGAGGATGTAGCCAAGGTCGAGATCGTGGTCAGGAACGTAGCCGTGGTCAGGGACGTAGCCGTGGTCAGGGACGTAGCCGTGGTCAGGGACGTAGCAGTGGTCAGAATTGTAGCCGTGGTCAGGGACGTAGCCGTGGTCGGGATCGTGGTCGGGGACGTAGCCGTGGTCGGGGACGTAGCAGTGGTCGGGATCGTGGTCAGGAACGTAGCCGTGGTCAGGAACGTAGCAGAAGTCGGGATCGTGGTCAGGAACGTGGTCGTGGCAAAGAACGCTGGATGTGGCAAAGCAATCATCTGGCACCAAGTGAGTGGAGAGCTGGGCTTTTGAAGGGAGTTGGAGTGATTGCCAGATGAGCTCCAGGTGTGTCTCGTCTGCTTGTTATGGCCAGCCACGCCTCCTGTCACCACCTGGGAGCAAGGGGGAAGAGAGGGAGAGGCAAACTGGAAAGCCACGCCCCTCCTTGGCCATCACAGTTGGTTCAATAATTTAAGGTTATTTGTTTCTCAATTAAATTGTCTTTTTTGTCTCATTTAAATATTTATGCATGTATGTATTTTGCAAAATGTATGCAGGTGGACAACCGCAGTGATGTAACTCTGCATATTCTCAAGAGCCTGGTTGTCCATGGAGCTAACGGAGAGGAGCCATTGGATGTGTTCATTCTTCTAGAGGGAAAGGAGATGCTGCCAGGATGTGACAGTACTGCCAAAGCTTGCACGCTGCTCATGGGACTAATTTATGCCCTAAACCTTGCATACCCCCCAGTGCTTTTCCTTGAGCTTGATAAGATTAAGCTGTCGCCAAAAATACAAGCGTTTACCTGCTGGTACATCCCAAATCACCTCTTGGTCTTGCAAATGACTGAAATAACAGCTTGCAAACACTGTCAAATTCTATAGAAATCTCTGCTCACATCAAGGAGCTTTTCTGGTATGGATCTTCCACTCTCCAAACACGTGCTTCATTTTTCTTAAGTTCTGACTCATCCTCGAAAGACTCTGTCCCAGACCTGTTGAGTTGAAACCCATTTAACTGTTAATAAGATGATTTAATGCAAAAAAATAATGCCAAGCAGTGGCATAAAAATGTTTTTTGAGTGTCACTTCAGTATACCCTTCATTGTTCATTTCATTTCACAAAAATTGTGATAAGGGGGTTTTGGGTGGTGTTCTTGTACTCAATCCCTTGGAGAGTTGGCACTGCTCTTGATAGTTAACTCTTCCCTGACTAACTAGTTGTTGGAGTTGTCTGATTTAAAATGTTTTCCATTTTATGTCAACTTATGTTTATTACAGGGAAAGAGAGTTAAGTTTTAGTTTAGTTTTTTTTGTTTTTTTTAAAATCTCTGTTAATACTTTTAGGTGGTGGTGTTTTAATTTTGTTGTTTTAATGTGTAACTTTTAATAGGACTTAAAGTGCACTTGTCCAGAGTGTCTGTTTAAATGTTGCAGTTGCACTGTTCAAGTTAATAGTTAAAAAGCACCATTCCAGAATTGTGATGGGGTGGATTTGTATTTAAGAGCTTTAAACAGTTGATGTAAACATTTGTTTATTGTTAACAAATAAAAGTGCTCAATTGTAATGTATTTTTGTTTGTAATTTGTGATGACTTATTTAATGCATAGAGAAAACAGTATTTATTTGGTAACATTTATTGAAAGGAAATTACCAATATTTACATTTTAATAGTGAGTAAAAATAACAATATAATTAGAAATTAAAAATGTTAGACAAAAATTACTTAATTACTTCATAACATTAAATGAAATAAATTAATAGGATTTACTAAATATCTTAATAAAAGTAGTGTTCCTTACTATTAAAAATGTAATTCAATCTAATTAATTAATTTAAGTAAATACAATTTCTAACCTAAATATAGTAATGTAACATTTACTTAATTTTTTAATTTTTTTGTGAGCGCAAATTGTTACAAGGATTTTATTGAGTAAATCTTACAAGTCAGTCCAGGAATAATAAAGTTATTTTTTACTTAATAAATAATACAAAAAATGTTCTTTTACAAATAGAAAATATGTTCTCACTTGGGTTTGGTAGTTTTCTAGTTGCTAACCTCTCACTTTGCTGTTTCAATCGGCAATGCTTAATTGATTTTACATCCTGGCACACCCTGGCATAATCAGTGGCGCCTCCAGAAATTTTTCATAGGGGTGGCCAGATGGGGACACTTAAAATCTTGGAGTGGCACACCAAAACTAAAATAATAATTTATATATTTATTTATATATATATATAATTTATAATTTCAGGATATCATTATACTGTTGTAGTAAACCGTCCAGTAGAAAACTATCAGAAAGACTTAAGGAAATGCCTCCTGATATACTTTGGTTTTTGTGTTATATTTAATGTTACTAATGATCTAATGTGCACAGACTATTAACAGTACAGTTAACATTTTGAGTTCCACAACAATTATGTTTTATTGTGTAATGAATATATAAGGCATAAGGTGTACATTTATTGTATCTGTAATTGATGCTGGCTGTGTATCCTGCTCTGTCTTTTCCTCTACTCCGTCCTCCTCCTCCTCCTGCTCCTTCTCCTCCTCCTTCTCCCCCTCCTTCTCCTCACTAAGCCTCTGTTGCTCCCCTGTCGTCTCTTTCTCTCCTCTTCTTATATTCTTCTTAAAATAAGAAGAGATGTCTGTGGACTTTCACTTCATTGTCTGAAAATGACTGACATAACATATACAAGCAGCAGCTAACGTTAGCTATGTAACTCAGTGATACATGTCAAAAAGCTGCTGTAATAGCACTATTTAGCACTTAAAAAGCACACGTTATGACGCATATTTCCCCCTCTTCTTTTCCTAAAGAATATTTTGACTTATTTACTGACTGGTAGTCTTCTCCGTCTTCTCTCTTAACTCTCCTTTTGAGGTCATTTACCTGTGTCGGTACAAGCGGCAGTCACGCGCACACGCTGAGCCTTTGCTGTTGGAGCGCGCAACAGAGGCGGGGGGCTGCTGTGAGTGAGGGAAGATCAAGAGTGGCTTTCCTGGCTGGCTGTGTATTTGGGATGAAACGCATATAACTGACGCTACTACAATCTATACTGGCCAGTGGGGTGGCCAGTAAATTTATACTGGGTATAAAAGGTGACTATGTGAAGAGGGTGTCCACCTTCAAGTTCCTCAGGACCCACATCTCTGATGAACTGTCTTGGGCGGCTAACACAACCGCCTTAGTGAAAAAAGCCCAGCAGCGCCTCCATTTCCTGAGGGTCCTGAGATAGAACAGGCTGCAGACTGACCTGCTGGTCTCCTTCTATTGGTCCACAATCAAGAGCGTGCTGGCGCAAGCAATCCCTGTGTGGTATGCTGGCTGTAAAGTGGCTGATAGGAAGAGACTACAGAGGGTCACCAGAACTGCAGAGAAGATGATCGGATGTCCACTCCCCTCCCTGGATGTCATCGCCAGCTCTCTGTGCTAGTGGTGGGTGGATCGATCCAAATATTGATAGTATCGATACCAAGTCGGTATCGGTATCGGATTGATACTAGCCTGGTGAGATCGATTCTTTACTTTAAGTTCCGCTCTTGTTTGCAATGCTGTGGTTTTGGCAAAGAGGAAAGAGCCAGGTCACCGGACTTGCCCCTCCTGTGTCAGCGCAGAGCAGGCACTGTTCTGTTTAGTTCATAAGATTCAGAGTGTCAGTTAAAAGAGATTTGATGTATTTAATTCCATTTATTTCATTGTGTTTTGCTTGAATGGGAATATTACTGACACCTACTGGCCGATTTTAGTTCTGTGGTTAGTGTTGAATAAAACTTTATCCAGGAAGTGAGAACAGAAGTAACAGAAAGCACGTTTTGGTGGTGATAATCAGCCACTTCAGCATATGGCTTGTTTTGAGTTGCATCGTCGGTACGTATTAACACATTTATGTGAAGTTTACTGTGTTATGTTTAAGTGGCAGCTTTGTATTGTATGTTCATTAGTAAAATATTTCGCCTGTGTTTCTTTCTAGCAGCCCGTGTCTGTTAGCTATGCAACTTTTAGTCGATATAATGCATAAATATGATGTGGAATGGTTTGTTTGATGGTTGTGCATCTTCAGAAATGTGATGTTCATGATTGTATTTTATTTATTTTCTCTTTAGTTTTACACTTTACTTCAGCAATAAACCTGGCAAACTTGTGTTGGACCGGGCACTGCCGCGTCCTTTCGTCCGGGAACTTTTTTCCAGGGGAAGGAAGTTAGTCAAGCATTACTAAGATAGAAGACGCAACTATGGCGTATGGTTAAGAATTTATTTTAGAGTCACGGAAGATGAGTATAGAGTCAGCGCTGAGGCTTCGACCCGTCCACTTTAAGAGTTGGAGAAACGAAGCCCCGAACTAAAGAAATCATAAGTTTTTATGCATCTTGACTCCTCTTGCGACCAGGGCACATATCCTTGAGTGTTATCCTCTTGGCGCCAGGGAGTGCGACCCTGAGTGTTATCAGTGTCTTGCTATGTGTAGCCAACCGGCTCTAGCTGGACCCGAGCGAGTGTTAAAATCAGATGTGGTGCATTCTGTTCTGATGAGCAAGCAGCAGCGAAGCAGTGATTAATATATCATAAGGCTATGGCATGACATGGTGTGATGAGAAATAAGAACACTTAGTTTCATAATAATCCAACAAATCCCCCTGTTGGCGTGCTCTAAAGCACGCCACTACTATAGTGTGGTGTAGTGTATCTAACCTATGTAGGAACTGTGCTCCTTCCGGCTGTCACGTGAGTGGGTCCCCCAGCCCACTGCCATGTCTCCAGTGGTCTCACAGTTGTGTATGCAACAAAGTGGAAATATCACTAACAGTTTCTATAATCAGTTAATATATTACGCTTACCAGCAGGCAACAAAGCAATTCTATTCTAACAGCATGTGATCAGTTATTGTAGATCCTGTCCACTAAACGATGTCATCTTCTTCCAAGCTGTCCTCCTCCGACATCTTTAGCTGTATCAACATGTCCTCAGGAGGATCTTCTTCCTGTTCAGACAATTCTCCATCTCCCTCATCCAGCAGAGGTCTTCTTTCAGCTACTGCTGTCATTTGATACTCTGGAGGAGGTCTTTTTGCATCGATGGACCCCACCGCCTTGTCGATGCACTGGATGATAAGGGCTCGGATATAGGGGATACAACAACAACCACAGAAAGCAAAAAGCTAAATAGCAAGCAACAATTTCACATAACTGGCAAGGAGATTACTCCACTTGCCTTCCTCTGCTGCTGCCGAGCGGGGATTCTAGCTTTTTTCCTATCATATCAAGCATTCTGTGATTTTTTTCATAATTTTTGTTTCTTTTTCTGTCCGGCTAGTTAAGCAGCTTAATTCACCTACATTAAACACATTTTATATCATTTCCTCCATCCTTATACCTACTTCCTTGTTGCCTCTGTAGGCTTCCTATTCTTTTCACACGGCCAGTTCTTCCTCCTTCTCCTTCCTTAACAACGTCTCAACCCCCCTGATTAGCATATTCATATTTTAATCATTATCTATTTCACCTCAACAACTGCTGGTCCTTATCTTGTTCTTCCTTTCGCGTTCTTCTGTCCTCGTCTTGTTTCTCCTCCCGCATTGGCTGAAGTTCACGCATCAGCTTGCACTGCTTGTACAGGCAGACCAGAGCTGGAAAAACAGTTACTGAAATGCAGTTTTGTTAATTTCAGATGTTCAGAAAGCTCAGTTAGTTTCTTTTTCCAGTTCCTTTTTCCGGTTCATTCTGGTTGCTATTTCAATTTTGGATTTCAACTTTACTTGTCTATTTTGCAGAGAGATGATGTAACATTTCCTTTGGTCAGCTGTTGGTGGGGGCCCCATTAGCGCACCAAACAGTCCGTTATCTTTTAATTCTTTCACCCATTCGTCAAATTGTTGTAATTTGTTTTCAATTTCGCCTTCTGGAAAAGTGTGTCAAATTTTTATTTTTCCCACATACAAATAATGTTCCAAAACCCCTGGAGAATTGCTCTATTCTCCTCCTTCGCCTTCTTTTTTCTCTTTAGACATGTTTAAAGTTGTTCAGTAGTCACACACGAACTTTAGGCACACCCGGCCTCCCTTCTGCCCCTGCACTCGCAACACACACACTCTTTTAACCAGGGCGCAGTATTTCATTCACTCAGACACATTCAGACACTTTTTTTTTGTTTTTTGTTTTTTATACTTATCTCGAGACGTCTCGCAGGTTGGACGCTTTTACAATTATAGCTAAAAATACAGATTATTAACAGCTATAACTGAGGGACCTTTAAACCCAAACCCTAATCAATAACCGGAGTTAACTGCTTTTACTGTAGTACCAGAGGGACCTCAAAACCCAAACTTCCGTCAGGCTGTCGCTTTTACACTTGTAGCTGTTAATGCGGAAATTAACAGCTATAACTGAGGGAACTTCAAACCCAGCCGTAATCAATAATCGGAGTTAGCTGCTTTTACCATTAATATTCATAACAGTGGGACCTTAAAACCCAAACTTCCGACAGGCTAGCAGCTTTTACAGTTGTGGTTGTTAAGTCGGAAACTAATTCAGAAATCAACAGCAACAATTGAGGGACCTCCCAAACCCAAACCCTAATCAAGTATCGTAGTTAGCTGCTTTTACTGCTAGCAGTAACTTACTGCCAACAGAGGGACCTTAAAACCCAAACTTCCGACGGGTAGTTCTTTTGCAGCTATGGCTGTAAATTCGGAAATTAACAGTCATAACTGAGGGACCTTGTAACCCAAACCCTCATGAGCTAACCGGAGCTAGATGCTTTTACTGTTAGTTTGTTTAACAGAAGGACCTTAAAACCCAAACTTCCTATGGTTAGGCATTTTTTAGGGAGTTGAATCAGGCCACCACGGACATTTAATGTGATGATCAGTACAGGAACCAGGCGCAAGACAGTGTGTGCTGACAATGATCTTTATTAGCGACAATCCAAAATCCGCAAATCCAAAAATCCGTAACAAGTCCGTAATCTGGGTCCGAAAACCAGGGCAGCAAAACCAGAGGCGTAGTCAAAAACAGTCCAAGTCAGAAAAACCAGAGAAACGGCAAACAAATCCGAGGGGCTAGGGCAAGAAACGGTGGTCAGGCAAAACTGGGTCTACGAAAAACAGATCAGGCTTGGCGTACAGGGTTCTCGGCTCAGGCATGAAATGGTCACGATTCGACACCAGGGAAGTGTGAAGCAGGGTTTAAATACACTGGGGAGTGATGAGCAAATGAGACACAGGTGCGAGGAATTAGTCAGGTGATTAACCAAAAGCGGGGAAAGAACACCAGGGGGAGTCCTAACAGAAAACACCAGGAGAAGACACAGACAGAAACCCGAAAGGACATGGATCATAACATTTAAACCATACTAACCATACCCGAATTCTTGTCTTTAAAAGTAATAATAATAATAAAAAATTTTAAATAGTATTCCATACTCATTTTCCGTGTTTTATTTTACCAAAAACAGTATTACACTTTGGATCAGTCTAACACAGCCAACAAAACGTCCTGGTGGACGTGCAGAAATTTTGTTCCAGGGGAACTTTATTCCAGGGGAAGGAAGTTAGTCAAACAGTACTAAGATAGAAGACGCGACTACGGCGTATGGTTAACAATATATTTTAGAGGCACGGAAGATGAGTATAGAGTCAGCACTGAGACTTTGATCTGTCCACTTTCCCAGAACTAAGGAAATCATAAGTTTTTATGCATCTTGACTCCTCTTGGGACCAGGGCCCATATCCTTGAGTGTTATCCTCCTGGCGCCAGGGAGTGCGACCCTGAGTGATATCAGTGTCTTGCTATGTGTAGCCAACCGGCTCTAGCTGGACCCGAGTGAGTGTTCAGATGTGGTGCATTCTGTTCTGATGAGCAAGCAGCAGCGAAGCAGTGATTAACATATCATAAGGCTATGGCATGACATGGTGTGATGAGAAATAAGAACACTTAGTTTCATAATAATCCAACACTTGATACACAGAGTCTTGTTTGGAGTGGAGCGTTTAGCTGCCTGTCACATGCAACACATGCATGTCATGCATTGAGGACAGAACAGGGACACTTTGCTCCCCATCCCCCCTCTTGTGTTTAGATGTTGCGCTGTCACATGAGTCACGTGACGTGACTTAGACGCGCAAAACAAACAAAAAAATGCCAAAAAATACCTGGCAGTGGTTGCAACATCAGTGCCAGCTGAGAGGATCTTTTCAAAAGCAGGGCAGTTAGTGAGTCACAGACAAAGTGCATTAAAAGCAAAAAATGTTAATGTGATACTGTTCTTGAACAAAAACCTGTAACCAAAATGTATTTAAAGGCTTTGGGGGGTGTTGTTTACATATTATTTATATTTTCATATTTTGTTGTTGAGAATTTGTATTTAATTTGTATTTAATTTCTCAAAAGTACTTGTTTGTTTTAATTCTTTTACTGATTTGCGTGCACTTTTTATTTAAGATTTATTTACTTAACTACGACTTATTTGTCATCACACCATGTCATGCCATGTATGCGCCCTGGTCCCAAGAGGAGTCAAGATGCATAAAAACTTATGATTTCCTTAGTTCGGGGCTTCGTTTCTCCAACTCTTAAAGTGGATGGGTCGAAGCCTCAGCGCTGACTCTATACTCATCTTCCGTGACTCTAAAATAAATTGTTAACCATACGCTGTAGTTGCGTCTTCTATCTTAGTACTGTTTGACTAACTTCCTTCCCCTGGAATAAAGTTCCCGGGCGAGAGGACGCGGCAATGCCCAGTCCCACAATAATGTGCAATACTTTTTTTCTTCCCTACCTCACAGTGTTATATTCCTATCCATAGACACTATACCAACTACTATTTATTATTTGTTGTGCCTTTGTATAAATGCCGTTCTCCCCTTTGTCCTTGTGTACTTAAAACTTGAAACTTTGCATTTTTTTCTCTACCTCACAGTGTCATATTCCTATCTGTAGACTCTATACATATCCCATTTACCTGCTGCTATTTATTATTTATTATGCCTACGCCGTTCTCCCTGTTGTCCTTGTGAAAAAAAAACTTGAAACCTTGCATTTCTTAGTTTCTATGCACCTTCGCACCTCGTGGCCTGCCAGTTGTACAGTTAACTGTTTAACAACAATAAAATGCCTTCAACCGAACTTTGAACAGTTACACCTTCTTCTCCTCCCCTTCTTTTTACTTCTGTTTGCACACTTTGTGAAGTGCTGCCTACTCAGTTGTGGCAGAAACACCTGAGCGGTAGAGCGCACTGCAGCTGAACAGCTGTTCATGATTTAATTACTGCCTGTGTGATTCCGCACTGTGTCTGACAGCTAGGATAGATCAGAAGGATGAGGCATGTCCTGTCCAATTTAGTGTTCACCTCCGGACTGGTGGTCGGATTTCTCAGCCTTCGCTTTCTGTTGGAGCCGAACCTTTCAACACAGAAGGCCATGTATTTTGAGACCGAAGTAAAGCAGGATATGCAGAACGGTTTGCAGCATGCACATACAGGTAGGTAGCTTGTTCATCAGTCTTATTGTACTTTTTAAAAAAGGAAAGAGCGGGCATAGCAGTTCCTTCGAAAATAAAGGCAATATATGTGATCCATTACTAAAACAAATTGACGAATTTATTTATTTTAAAAGTAGAAAAAACAGTACGATGAAAGCCAGTCAATCCGGGTAGCCAACTTAATCTACAGCGAGCTCCCCAGCAGTGGCGGACTCAGACTGTTGGCTGATGGGAAGAGGCAAAAAATAAAAAGGGCGTTTTGTACACGACAGGACCCCACCAGTGCGTAAAACCCTATGGTGGATCGTGTATGAACATCATGAACATGCTAGATGGATCATGGCTAAACGTAAATGGATGGATTGTTTTTCCCAAGACAGCAAGGGTTTTGTTTGTCATGTTGGAGCTGATCAAAGTGTAACTCATGTTGACCATTGCTGAACGGTTTATTTCTATCGTGGGTCCTTTTGTAATAAAATCTTATCTGCAAAGTGACTTGTAACTGTTTGCACACTATGGTGACATGCTGTCCACTCAGTTGGAGTTTTTACCATAAGGTAGAAAATGTGATCTCACTTGGGTGTGGTTATTTCCATAGTAGTGATATCAATGTCATGCTGTTATGCTGCTTTTATCTGTGCTGCCTTTTAACTGTATGTTTTACCTGATGTCATGTCTAATATGCCCAAGAAGCGACATTCTGACACTTTGTTATCTTTCCAGGTCAGAATAAAAGCTCTGCGTATAATTTTTCTCACACTGAACGGATCTTATGTTGGATCATGACAGGACCCAAGAACCTGGAATCCCGAACCAAACACGTCAGAGAAACGTGGGGCAAGCGCTGCAATATAATCCTGTACATGAGCTCCATCAAGTCTGACTTCCCCACTGTGGGGCTGAATGTGAGTGAAGGGAGGGACAACCTTTACTGGAAGACCATTCGAGCTTTTCAGTTCATCCATCAACACCACCTGGATGATGCAGACTGGTTTCTGAAAGCAGATGATGACACATTTGTGGTTGTAGAGAATCTCCGCTACACATTGTCAAAATATGATCCAATGAAACCAGTGTACCTTGGCAGAAGATTTGCCCCTTTCGTCAGTCAAGGCTACATGAGTGGCGGAGCCGGTTATGTCCTCAGTAAGGAAGCACTGAGAAGATTTATCAAAGGATTTAATGATGGGGAATGTACCCACTTCTCCTCCATAGAGGACATGGCTCTGGGGAAATGTATGGAGATTATGAAGGTAGAGCCAGCAGACTCCAGAGACATGATGGGGAGACAAACATTTCATGCTTACCCCCCAGATTATTTACTGGTCAAACAGCTCCCAAGACTAAGGCCTTGGTATCTCATTTACGACCATTATGCTCCAGTAGAGGTAAGCAATGCAAAACGCAAAAACCTGTGGAACCTGTGGAGGAATGTGGATTTAGCCTGGTCTTTCATCAAATAAGCACCATGTCTCAAGTTGCCCTATCCCTGCATGCATTCCTGTCTTAATTCATATTTGATTGATTGATACCCCACCACAAAATTTTCATCAGTGTCTTTGCATGAAGTAGTTTCAGTCAACTTTATTTTCAGTTCTGCCATATAAAGGATCGAAATGCTGTTTCTTCTCAAAAGGGAAAAAAGGGGAAGGAGTCAAGCATCCTCACAGAGTGAGGGGAAAAAGCTGTTGCCCATTCTTCAATTTATTTTATGTTTTACTGCTTCAGCCCTTTTTTATTTCAACTTCTTATGAGTTGTAGCTTGACTGGGTGTTGGATCATTGTTTGTTTTGTTCATTGTTGAACCTTTTGTCTGTGCTGTGATGTAAACCAGTGGAGAGCAAAGTTCACCACAAGTTCACTCATTCTCCACACTGTACTTGCCCTGACAGAGTGCAGGTTCTTCTGATTGCTGTTTCATGTTGGTTTGTCATTATGAGTGGTTACCCATCTCAGAAGCTCTGGCATCTTCTTCAAGATGTGACCTTACACCTATCTGACTCACCTGAAAGTTGCTGCAATTAATGACAATGGTGTCAAACAGGACATTGAGATTACATTTACTAAATGAAATCAGGGTGGAAAAGTAAAAAGCCCTTGCATCTTTTATTATGTTAGCAAACTTGGTTGAAAGGTCATTGTGATGTAGGCATTGCACGTGGAGCTTGTGAATTTCCATAGGGAGACCAACTACCCTGGTTAGAGAGCAGATAGGGACAAGGAACGTTTCAGTTGATTTTTTTTTTTTATGCATCCGGTGTACATCAACACTTTTTGTCTGCATACATACAGTCCCTGACAAAAGTCTTGTCACTTATCCATTTGGTAGAAACAACATCTTTATAACCTGACTTTTAATTAATCCATTGGTTTTGGAAATGGCTCATATGAAAGCCAAAACCCTCCCAAATTATGTTTAATATACTAAAATAAATTTGCTTCACTGAAGAAAGATTGATCATTTAATGAACACAGAAAGGTCTGATTTTGGCAAGACAAAAGTTTTGTCGCCTACAGATAGTAATGTGAAAATTGAACAAATAATTTACTTCAAATACAAAAATATGTTGCATAACATCAGTGAATTAAATAGTGGTGCTGTGAGATCCATATTTAATATCTTGTATGACTTCCATGAGCTTGAAGGACTGCATCCATGCGGTTTGACAATGATTCATACAATTTATTGATGAAGTCATCAGGAATAGCAAGGAAAGCAGTCCTACATGCCTCCCAGAGTTCATCAAGATTCTTTGGTTCCGTCTTCCATGCTTCCTCTTTCATTCTACCTCAGACATGCTCAATGATGTTCATGTCTGATGACTGGGATGGCCAGTCCTGGAGCAGCTTGATCTTCTTTGCCTTGAGGAACTTTGATGTAGAGATGGAAGTATGCGATGGAGCACCATCCTGCTGCAAAATTTGACCCCTTTTTATGGTTGGGAACGTAAGAGGTAACTAATACTTCTTTATATTTTAGGCTACTGATATTGCCTTCCACCCTGCAAATCTCTCGCACACGCCCATGCTGGATGTAACCCCAGACCATGATTTTTCTGCCACCAAACTTAACTGTTTTTTGGGTGAATCTTGGTTCCATGCAGGCTCTAGTAGGTCTCCTGCAATATTTGCTGCGGCTGTGATGTAATTCAACCAAAGATTCATCTGACAAATCCACCTTCTGCCACTTATCCAGCGTCCATCCTTTTAGCAGGCTGTGGGCCTTGGCAAATGCCACACGCTTTTTTAATTGCCTTTTTTTTAGTGCTGGTTTCTGGGCACTGATTCGACCATGGAGGCCATTTCAAGACTGAATTCTACAAACTGTTCTGGTTGACACGGGGACTTGAGGTGACCAGGCCTGGTGGAGCTCTGCTTCAGTGGAAAAGGGGCTGACCTTGGATTTTCAAGCCAACAAACAGTCCTCCCGAGCAGTTGAATTGCGGGGTCTGTCGGACCTGGGCTTGTCAAAAACGTCTCCAGTCTCTTCAAATCCTTTTCTTATCTTTGTACTTGACGCTGAGACACATTGAAGGTGTCAGCCACCTCAGCAGTGGATCTGGTCTTCAGCCTCTTGATAATCAACGCTTTGGTTGTTACGCACCCACTAACTGATTGATCAATTATTGATCACAGGTGAGGCTGTAATCTAGGATTGGGTGCATCATATGACAAGGCAACAAGACTTTTGTCTTTGCAAAAACTGACTCAGTGGGCTTTACCAAGCTCTGAACGTTAGAATGCTTTTCAGCAGTTTCATTTGGCATCAAAACATGATTTCAAAAGATGTTGGGATTGAAATTAGCCATTTCTTGGGGAAAAAAAAAAAAAAAAAAAGATTAGACATATATTTGAGGGGCACTTAAGGTCAACTTGTACCCAAGCGACAAGACTTTGGTCAGGGACTGTACACACATAGACTGTGATAAGGACCCCAAAGTAACTAACCTGTCCAAAGGGGGCCTGACTAAATCTTAAATTATACCAGCATATAATATATGATAAATATAATGCTATTAATTAAACATTTATAATGAACATGAGAGGGAATTTACAACAGTTGCCCGTTAAATAACATGGCTATTTTAGCAACAACCAACTGAATAAAATTCCATAGAGTACAACAAAAGTCCCTTTAATCTGCATTGTCTTCTGCAATAGCTGGTCACTTGACAAATGAGCCACTAGCCACAGGTAAGTCTCCCCAAATTGGACCTCACCGACTTGAATGAACCCATCGTCACTTGCATACAGTTTGACCACCCTTTTGAGGGGGAAGTGAGCAAGTGGCAGCTGAGGATCAATGATCATCAGAACTGTTTCCTGTAGGAGATCGCCTGTGCGTTGCCACCATCTCTGGTGGGTTTGAAGAGTTGGTAAGTAGCTCCTGATGAAGCATTAGCATCATGCTTGACATTATAGGGTCTATATCTGTTGCACCCCTCGGGATTTAACTTTAAGGATGCCTTCCACCTCAATCGGGGTGTTAGCAGGCCTTCTTTCTGGGGAGATTAAGCACCAGGACCCACCTTCTTGACGTCTTGATAGATTATATCTCTCAAGCACAATGAAAGTGGGGAGCTACTGCCTGGTTGGAAAAAAAACTTGATTTGTTTCTCTACATGCCTGTCCGCTATCTGTTGCCCATTCCTGCAAATGCTCCTCTAAAGTTTGTCCCCTGATCAGAGCCGATCTCATAGGGAATGCCTTTACGGGCGAACCATCTTAGTGATAAGAGGAAGGCATCTGCATCAAGGCATGTAAGCAGATCTAAGTGGACACATTGTGTTGTGAGGCACGTGAAGATAACACCCCAACATTTCACAGTACGCCTTCCAGTTTTGATAACATGTGGTCCAAAGCAGTCGACCCACTCCTGTCAAGTAGAATGGAGGTTTGAGTAACTACAGATGGGCAGGAGGCAGATCCCCCAACTTCGGACCCAATAGCAAGTCGCAAGTCCTGATAATTCTTGACGGCCTCTCCTGTGCCTCTCCTGCATAGAACCCAACATCCTAATATTAGCAAAGACCCTATAAGGCCCTGGGTGTAGAAGTTGTGTATCCATGTCTTGGATGAGGAGTTTTGTGACTGCAGAGTAACGATCGAAGTCTTTCAGGTGGATGTCAGTAAGACAGGAGCTTTCCATTCGATGCAGGCATGCACCAACAGGGATGAGGCCCACTATGAGATCCAGCTCCCCAGACAGCACACTGAGCTTACTGTTGGGTACTACTGACCTACTAGGCCTGAGGTATTTAATCTCTGGGAAGCAATCACTTGGCTGCTTGTTAGCAGGAGGACTTCAGCATCCTGGTGGTTAGAAAATAGGAGGGGTCAGCTGCTGCCCCTTGAAGAGACTGATGGGTGGCTTTGACCAGCTCTGTCAAGCTACTGAATTTGGTGACATGCTGTCTTTTGGGTAATGAATTTGTCTCTTTGAGGCCATAGAAAATACTCATTATTGTCTTTTGGCTGGTAAGATTTGATGGCCAGTGTACAAAGGGGACCAAAGAGAATGCTGGTCCTTGAATCCACCTATTCAATGTCAGGATGTCATGGACGTCAGTCCATAGGAGGGTCTGGGTAATGTTTAGGGTTCAGGATCAGAGGTTAATATGTTTGGTATAACTGTTGATACACTGGGTTTGTTGGTATCATTTACATGGGCTGATACTGAGTCTGGGTCGTGTGTCATCCACCATCAATGTCACAGGCTGGTTAGGCTGTTAGGCTATCAGTATGCTGGTGTTATTGACATTTGCTTTCTTGCATTCCTCACAACTTGTCTTAACGTTTGACCGTGGCATGACCTTTCTAAGATTGATCTGTTGGTTGGTCTAGCACAGTCCAGACTGACATATCTCTCACTGTTGCACAGATTGATAGATTAGGTTGATAGAGATGAAATTCTGTACTGATATTCATGGTTCCTCAATATGTCATGAAACAAAATAATGGACAACCAACACAGAAGTCCAAAAACAGAAAGTTCCCACAGACACCATGTGAACCCAAACATCTATGATTTTAGTCAGTCATGAATAATAACTTTTAAAATGAGAGAACATTGAAAAGAGTGGCAAGCCTGGAAAAGCAATGTAGTAGGAGATTTTGTGTGTAATGTGTATCCCTGTCATGCTAATCTCTGTGTTTCCCTCTCTGTCTCCAGGGTCCAGGTTGCTGCTCAGATTTTACTGTGTCATTTCATTATGTTTATGCTATCCAGATGTATGTTTTGGAGTACCTGACGTACCATCTGCGGCCTTATGGATACAAATACAGATTCAATCCTGATGAAAAAATGGACCATAACACCACAACTAAGTCCACATAAAATGTGAATGTCTGCATGACAACCTCTGCACTATTTGGGGGAGAAGTCAAGGGTATCAGCATATATCACAGTTAAGCTTCAGTTCTTTACCATAATATATAAAGTCTTCTGTAACCATTATTTTTTAAATCTTAAGTGGCTAAAGACCAGTTGATACCCTCCACCTGAGTAAGTACTGCAGCCATGGTCTAATGTCAACTGTGCCAACTGTGTTCATGATATTTGGGGGTGTGAGTGGCTCTGTTTTATGAAGCTTTCACTTTGTGTGTAATGAAAAATGAAGAAATTAATAATCACATTTTAATACTATGCACGCCTTCAGTCTGTCTTCCTTATCATCCCTTCCTTATATGGCAAACTTGTATTTTATCTGAAGGAGTGTCTTCCTCTTATAAGAATCTGTGTATATTCTGTGTTGAAAATTCTGATATAAGCTCAATGTATAGCTTGACAGCAACAAAGGTAAACCACAGTAACACTGTGACAAATGGGCTCCATGGTTAGAAATTGAGGAATTATCTTCAGCCATGTACAGATATGGCTTCCAAATTATACTAGACAAAGATATAAACGCAAAATTTAATTTTGCAACCATTTTTAATGAGTTTGAATTAAATATTTAAGATAATCCATCCACTTGATAGTTGTTGGTTGGGTTTATAATACAATTTGCCAAAATTATGTCAAACTGTGGTTAGATATGAGTGAGTGTGCAGTCAGCATGGTAACTACAGGAATGTCAACCAGAGCAGAATATGTAGAACTGATTCAATCATGATTCAACCATCAGATGTCTAAGGAGGCAGCACTGTGAACCCTGCAAATGCGTGTCGACCACATATACACCTGATATAAAGTTATGAAATCAGACCACTGATCCCCAATGTTCACACAAAAACAAAAACAAATTTTAAGCATCTTGCATGTTGCTTTTATATTTGTGTTCAGTTTAAAAAGCATAGGTATGGAAAGCTATCCCTGTCAGATGAAAAAAATAGACTTTGATTTTAAAAAAATGCTTATGTTAAGGTATAGTTATCAGACAAAACAGAATTATGTCATAAAAAGTTTTTTTTAAATGAGGTAAAGTAAGTTATGAGAAAAAGCATGAATTATGAAGTATTTTCATACAACAGTTAAAGCAGCAGCTATTTGGCAAAAGATCGATGACTACAATCACAAAAAACCCCCCACCAAAAAACCCTCAATGTTCAGGAAAGTCTCTGCAGGCGTGGGGGGTTATGAGGCATGGTTGGAGCACAGCGGGGGTGGGGGAGAACTGCACATTGTAGTAACTTGTAAATACTTCTGACTGTAGATTTAAGTAGCTTCTTTTATTTCAGCTGGGGCTTGTGCATTGTGTGTTTGCTGGCTAACAACTGCTCACTGCTTACCTCACTGGTTTGATTACATAAATCTTCCCACCTAGTAGTTATTGATGGGTTGACAGCGTGGCTTGATCACTGTGCTCATAGTGTGTCCCTGCCAATTAGATCATACTCTGTTCTCAATGTGTCATTGGTGCATTTACACCTGTACTTTAATCTGATTAAAAGGGTTACTGAAATGGCCAATTTTTTGTGATCAAATTTTTATTTTGTTTTCCAAACTTTGAAAAATGCAGTACATATCCATAACAAATACAAAACATAGTGACAGATATTAAACGAGATGAGAAATAAGAAGTCACTATTGTAAAAAAAACAAAACAAAAAAATACATTAACAAAATTTTTAAAAAATAAATATCCAAAATAAGACACCCCCCCACCACCACCCCAGGGCCCCCCACAGAGCCACAGCTGCAAGCAGACTAGATGGCTAGATCTGGGTCTTTAGTTTCCCTGCCACCGAAACCCATGAGCAAATCTTGGGTTCCTTGTCTCCAATCACACGAGCCGTGAACAACTCCAGGTAAATTACACTGAGAAATGTGAGGATCCAATTTTTCACTGACATCTCAGGGTGTTTCCACCTCATAGCTACTAATTTCTTATTTTTTAGCAAGAATAAATCTTTTTTGGAGTCCAGGTGTCGACAGCTGAAAAAAATAATTTAGAATTAAATTGGTTACTGATACCGGAATTTTCAAGGAAAATATATCTGATAGATGAGAGGATACCCTGTTCCAAAAACAAGCGACGGTTGGGCACTGCCAGAACATGTGAAGTAATGTACCAGGAGCACCGAGGGAATACAGGGTGCATTGGGAATCAGCCACTAAACCCATTAAGTGCAGTCTTCTTGGGATCAGGTTAATTCTATGGGCATAATTCAGGTGGATTTGTTGGTAATTTAGATTACGTGAAGTCAGCAAAATGTCAGACCAGACTGTGCCCCAATCAAAATCAGGTTGGATTATTATGAAACTAAGTGTTCTTAGTTCTAATCACACCATGTCATGTCATAGCCTTATGATATGTTAATCACTGTTTCACTGCTGCTTGCTCATCAGAGCAGAACGCACCACACCTGATTTTAACACTCGCTTGGATCCAGCTAGAGCCAGTTGGCTACACATAGCAAGACACTGATAACACTCAGGGTTGTACTCCCTGGCGCCAGGAGGATAATGCTCAAGGATATGCTCCCTGGTCCCAGGAGGAGTCAAGATGTATAATAATTTATGATTTCCTTAGTTCGGGGCTTCATCTCTCCAACTCTTAAAGTGGACAGATCAAAGTCTCAGTGCTGACTCTATACTCATCTTCCGTGCCTCTAAAATAAATTGTTAACCATACGCCGTAGTTGCATCTTCTATCTTGGTACTGTTTGATTAACTACCTTCCCCTGGAATAAAGTTCCCACATGGGAGGATGCGGCAGTGCCCTGTCCATTAAATCAATTAATCAAAGGTCTTAATGAAAAAGACCAAAAGTATAATTTGAAATTTGGGACTTCCAGCCCCCCATCTAGCCTTCTCCATTGTATAGTGGACATTTTAAGTCCAGACCGCTTATTATTCCAAAGAAATTTAGAGACAATTGAATGAAGTTTCTTCCAATACCCATTAGGAGGAGGTAAAGGGATCATTAAACTAATAAAATTAACTCTTGGTAATATATTCATTTTAATGATTGAAACATGGGTTTGTAGAGAATTGGGCAGGCTTGTCCATCTATTAAGGTCCTGTAGAACCATGTTGTATGTGTTTGTGTAATTATGCTTCACAATGTGGTTTAACGTGGGGAATATTTGTACTCCAAGATATGTGAAATGTTCAACCATAAAAAATGTGGCAGCCTCATTAAAAGGTAAAAATTAAGATTTCAGCCAATTAATCCTGAAGCCTGATGTTGTGGCCCAGGATGGGCGTGGCTTTCTGGTTGCCTCTCCCTCTCTTTTCCCTTGCTCTCAGGTGTTGACAGGAGGCGTGGCTGATTTCCCCAACAAGCAGATGAGACACACCTGACGCTCATCTGCAAATCAGCACACCTCCCTACCAAAGCCCAGCTCTCCAGTTACTCAGTTGCCAGATGATTGCCTTGCGACATCCAGCGTTCTTTGCCACGACCACGACCACGATCCCGACCACTGCTACATCTCTGACCACGGCTACGTTCCTGACCACGATCCTGACCACTGTTACGTCCCTGACCACGGCTACGTTCCTGACCACGATCCCAACCACGGCTACGTCCCTGACCACGATCCCAACCACTGCTACGTCCCCGACCACGACTACGTCTACGCCAACCTCCCGGAAGAGTCGGCACCAGCTACACAACGTGTGCGACTCTTCAGGGATTTACCTTGCGCTGTTTTCCTTGCTGGTAACCAATAAAATCTCGAACTGAGTGCCTCTGGTCTCCTGCACTTTCTGGTCCAAAAACATTGCCGTGTCACCTGAAAAGTCACAAAATTCTTCAAACACTCTAAACAAATGAGCTACAGATTAGGAAGGGTTACACATTAAAATCAGTACATCATCTGCATAAAGGGAGATATGGTGAGGTGTGCCATGGATAGATATGGGAATATTCTGTGATTGTCTAATAAATTGAGCTAACGGTTCAAGGGAAAGGGTGAAAAGCCCAGGGCTCAAGAGGCAGCCCTGTCTGGAAGATCTTCCAACCAGAAAGGGTGATGAGCAAATTTTACCTGTCAAAATCATAGCTGATGGAGCAGTGTAAAGGACCTTAACCATATGAATGAAGCCATGCCCCAGTCTCATTGTCTGTATGACAGCCCATAAATATGAACATTCCAGGCTGTCAAAAATTTTTCATCGCATCCAAAGACATGACTGCTGTTGGTGTGTCCCCATTTTCGCTGGCATCAATTATGTGTAATAAGCATCAGAGGTTATCAGAAGCTAGTCCACCTTTCATAAAACCAGTTTGATAAAATCAGTTTCACAATGAACTACAAAGGACAAATACTTCTGTAATCGGTGAGCCAGGAGTTTGGTGTAGATTTTAATATCAGCACCAAGTAGGCTTAAGTGAATTTTAAGAATTAACAATTTAAGAAATTTTAAGAAATTACATTTTATTTATTGAAATATTTTTTTGTTTAACATGTTAGGGGTCACTATTCCTTTTGGTCTATGTAGCTTGTCAGTCATCCAGGTCATAGTCAAGGTTGAAAGAGTTCTGTGAGGCAACTGGACTTGAGAGTTTTCAAGAAAACATTTCCCCTCTCATCCAAGAGGCTTCTTCAGTTCTGAAACTGATAGTGGGGAGTACTAGAATTTATATAATTTTAGGTGTGGAAATTTGTTTGGGAAAAACAACAACATTGCCACAGGTCACTCCATTGAGTGGGCTGTTAGGATCACCTGGGCAAGTATTGACAGTCATGAGAGTGTTAATGTGGGTCGTTAACCGCCTCGTCAGAGTGGTTTCGGTCATCTGTGCTGCGTGACTCTGGAGGGAGTAGGTGCGAAATGAGTCTTCTGGGTATTGTTCCTAAAAGTGCCTTGTAGGTCAGTGACAGGTTGTCTTAGCTCACCTCCTCTGTTGAGGGATGGTTTCTCCAGGTTGACAAAAATGGCTTCCTTTACCCCTCTCTTAAACCATCTGTCTTCCCTGGCCAGAATATGTACATCATTGTCCTCAAAGGAGTATCCTTTGGCCTCGAGGTGTATATGAACCACTGAATCCTGTCCTGAAGAGTTGGCCCTCCTGTGTTGGGCTCACAGCTCCTGTGATGCACTTGTGCAGCAGCTGTTTGGTCTCCCCGATGTACAGGTCTGTGCATGTTTCACTACAGTGAACAGCATACACTACATTGTCCAGCTTGTGTCTGGGTGTCTTGTCTTTAGAATGCACCACTTTTTGTCTCAGGGTGTTACTGGGTCTGAAATGTACGGGGATCTGGTGCTGGTTAAAGATCCTCCTAAGTTTCTCAGCAACCCCTGCAATATATGGGATGGTGATGTTTCTCCTTCTGTTATCCTCCCTCTCTGTGGGCCTTTTCTTGTTGGTTTTCAGAAAGGCCCAACTGGGATAACCGCAGGTTTTGAGGGCTGCCCTGATATGCCTCTGCCTTCAGTTTCCTTACAGAACTCTTTCAACCTATTCCTTCTGGTATTTTTGTTAAACAATAAGAGTATATTTTACAATAAAGTGTGTCTCTTTTCATACAACATTCATTACAGTGGAGGTAAAACATTAACTAAAAAGAAATAGTAGGAAATAGTAAACAGTGAAGTATCTCCAACATGATATGTGTAATGTGTAATATATGTAAAATGATCATAAACAGGTTAAGAGTACTGTACAGTCTACTTAGCTTTCAAACAATAAACCACAAAAGCAATACCAAAGGACAAATCCCAGAATTTAATAGCATAAAATAAAAATAAAAAATGTTTTCTACACTGTTTGGGGCATAATGCACATCTGTAACAACATTATATTGAACAGACTATATTCACATGGCAGGTGAAACTTAGAGATAGTAACAGGGGGATGGATGAACACTTGTGATTTAGTCTGAGTGAGTCAATTTTAATTGTTTTTATTGCATAGTGTCATGAAATCATGCCCACATACAAACGCATGATCCCTCTGTTCAAGCTGTATGTTCAGACATATTGCTTAAGACTGGAAACAGCAAGTCTGGTTCTTTCTAAAGGTAACTGAATCAACCTACCAGTATGTTCTGAAGATCACTGATTAACATATTATATCTCAAATATATATACAACAAATCACTGTTTTATATATCCTCCTGACTACCAGTAGTACAAATTTGTCCTCTCTGGAGGACATATGTATACCTGAATATCTCCAACCCACTGCATACTACTGAATTAACTCCTTTTGCCATCAACAGAGGACATTTAGGGCTTTTCAGTGATGCCAAATATGAAGGGGTGGGGCTTTGGTCATTTAAAAAATACCATATTTTTTAAAAAATGTGATTGGACAATATTTTTTTGCCTGGTAGTCAGGAGGATATGGTATAACATGTACCAGCTGATTTATTGGCCAGGACCACTTGCCAGGCAACTACTGAGGAAGTTATTGGTATTTCTGACATGGCTCACTCTCTGATCCTAATCTACACTAATCTTCTGCTGGAAGTAGCTTGATATTTAATGTTCAGATAAAAATATTTTGAAGTTTCCATTTTAAATCTTCTAATCCAATCTAATCTAATCTAATTAATATATTCCTTGAGGTTTTCCTTAAAAGACACAATCTATAAAGAAAAACATGAACTGCTCAAGGATCAGTTTGAGATTCATGTGACAACAGAAGAAGGAAAACAGCCATTATGAGACCTTGTCAAATGAGCCACTGTCTTGACTGGCTTATGCTTACAGGAATGATTTTAAACAGACACCAGCCTCCTTTTGCATTGTATTCATTTGAAAAGGTCTCAGTAAATAATGTAACTTTAATAATATAAATTAATACAGTATTGTGAAGATCAGTACCTCATGTTAGATTATGTTTGCAATGTTGTTACGATTTCCTGTTATAAACATTTAACATACAAATGTTGTGTGTTCTATTGTGGAAGTGGATGATCTGGGGCTCAAGTTTGTAACAATAAGCACCCAAATATATGCCTTAATGTGACTTAACTGAGCTTATCTTTATTCTTAATTTATTTAAATTTTATTTATTATTTTTTGGGATATATTACAACTTTAGTCTCATAATATTCTGACTCTTATGTTTCATTTCCTGTGTAATCGGCATACTGCATTCACAGAACAAGACGCCTTGAACCATCCTTTTTTCTGGTCTTGTCAGTGTTTCATTGGATCACACCATTAGCAGATATAATTTGTTTTCCAAAAATGACCAGGCAGCTAATGTTGTGTGCAGAAGTTCAGAACTGAGTTGGAGCAACTGTGTGTGAATGTAGCCTGAGAAACAACCAGGATGTTCATATTGGCCCTAAATTGTGTCCTCCACCTGCAGCAGTGTATTTTGAGTCCTTTCTATTCCTCAGTGACAAAGGGTGGAACCCATTAACTTTGCACACACCCTGCTCTCCACATTATGTTACGTGTAGATGCAGGATATCCTGCAGGTGACCTCAGTCTCAAAGTTATTTGCATTACCTCGACAGCCTCCATACCAGAATTGAGCACAGGCATTAGCCTCAGGGTCAAAGTACCACCTGACTATGTACTGCCGACAGGGCCCTGGGTCCCGAGGCTGACTGCACCCTTCATCTGAAAGGGCAAGAAAGGCTCAATGAGTGAAATTTTCAATCAATGGCATTATTTCAACTGAATTGCAATGGTTTTTGAACATATGGGAGGCTGTTTTAATAATAGTAAAAGTAATGTACTCTTAGTATGTACTCAGGTTTATTGTAGAGGATATTTGGAAAGCAACCTGGTGTTACCCTTTCACAGTTTCACCTGAAAATCATCACACCATGCTCACTGGGTAATAAAACTTTAATCACATAAGAAATTGTTGTGTTCTGCTGCTGCATGTCAACACTTGAAATGCCTGAGAGGATCAGAGTGAACTCTTTACTTTCCCCATCAGTCTTTTAGAAAGCTTAGTCCATTCTGTTCAGTGATGGAGGATGTAGTCAGATCCTTTATGTAGTCATGTGTAAGTAGTACTTTGGTAAGTCATGCAGGTGCAGCTCCTATGCAGTAATGTATACAAATCTAAATAAAATGCATGTTTAAATTCTTATTAGGTTTGGCTTTGCATTTTTGAATCTAAATGCTATTTTTCTCTAGTACTGTACTAAAGCACATTCCAGTGTGGTTGACTAAATTAGACAAACATAACTATGTAAAAACAGCAAATGTCCTGAGGTCCCTTTCAGATCAGATTTATTATTTTTAAAATGAATATGTGTATGTCAGGTTCAGATACTTTTTTTTTTCATGATGTCTGTTTTGGGCCAATAAAAAAGTGAGAAGCCAAACTTCAAAAAGATAAAATAATGAGCTCCACAGAGTAATACATAAATCCTCTCTGAATTACATAATCATGATTGGATCATTACTCTTCATGAACTAATATGTTAGCAGTACTTTAATATTACTGGTGTGGGTGAGGCTGATTTGGACTCCTTTATATATTTTTGAGCATTTTAATCTATTAATCTAAACAAGGCATCTTATTATAATGTTATTGTTTGTTATTTATGTACACTCTTAATCTAAGTAGTTTGCAAACTAGTATCTATAGCTTTCATGTGGCTGTCTTGCTAAATGGCAATACATTAAGCAAAAAGTTCAAGTTCACAGTGGTGATATGTAGTATAACTAAGGTGTTGCTGTGGAACTAGTGTTCTGCTTGTTTACCTGGTACCGATGAGTCTGTCAGGAGTGGAGGAGGAGGGCTGACTGAAGCTTGCATGCTCTTTGCCACATACAGCCACTCAGTCGATGTCTGTGGTTCCTCTACAGAAATTATTCCAGGGCTCTGATTCCCTCTGCTATCAGGAGAGGCAAACGTGATGTCTACAAGTCTGTTCCAGGGCTCCACCAGCAGCTCAGTTTTGACCAGGTTTTCATTAGGCCACTCTGACTCCGGAGACTTTAGAGTTGGGGCTGTCTCCTGAGTGAATTTATGCTAGGAAGTAGAGGATGAACTCCGATCAGACACACATAATCTTTATATTCTTAATATAGTTTTTCTGGTCTTTCATGCAGTCATTCAGCATGGCTTATAAATCCACGTACAGAGATTTGTTCAAAAAAACGTTTTTTGCAATAGTTCTCCCTAGACCAGGGGCTGGGCAAACTTTGTAAAAGCCATTACATAAAAGGTTTTAGCCTAAGTAGGTAGTAAAGCAGGGAGGCTTATTGTACAAATTATTTAAAAAAAAAACTCATTTAATTAAAAATAGAAAAAAGGTAACAAAAAACTATTTTAATACTTTGGCTTCTGCCTACCATACGCTTTATCAGTGCTTTGACTGCCAGGATGGTTATATCATGGTTATATATTGTTCTTCAAATGCATTTTTTTCACAACACAGTAGAGAAACTCATGCTCACTTTCAGTGGGAACAGTGTTGTTTTTGTGCATCGAAGTCTGGAGTTCTCAGAATAGATCTGAGGTGTTGGTCCGTTTGTAATTTAGACAAGTTTGGTTGGCCAGATTACTAAACTTAACGGGCCATAGTTTGCCCATACCTGGCCTAGACTGACTCAATTGTCATGACACTTGGGTCCCAGAGGATGATTAGGTAAACCACTTTTTTTTCTATTATTATCATCCAACCAAATCTCCCCTTTGATAACTATCTCACAAGCTAATTGCTTGATTTTAAGAAAGTTGTCTGTGGGTATTCATGGTTCCCATAGGTGAATCCTAGGGTTTCAAGTCAAAATTTCCTGAGATGCATACAATGTAAACTGAGCACTTTTTACTGACTTTTCAAACTCAAATGTCCCTGGCAGTACTGTATAAGCCATAGAGTTGCAGTTTTGGATCAGATCTAGAGATTATGTTACTTCTTTGGCAGTCTTGTTTATACCTACAGTACTTGTAAACAGAGGAGAAATGAAGCAAAGTCAAATTCAAAAAAAGTTGATTTTTCAAAGCAAAGGGGAACCTCTCGGGAGCCCGAGGACTACCCCTTTTTACTGTTCTGTTCATATAATGTTCATTTTGATAAAGTAGTTGCTGGCCTCTAAGTATTTGTATGATTTGAATGAGCAACACAAAATAAGAACTAGGATTACTGTATGACAGAGACAAACTATGGCTACATAATGTAAATAGTAGCCATGTTCCTCCAAATATGACACATACTATTTATCAGTGTTTCCTTATTAATTAACAAGACTCTGGTTAATTTGTCTTGCATCATTTTCATATTTACACTTCTCAACATACAGTAAAAGGTCTCAGTCATAGCATCTTGAGGTGTTGCTTTCTCACAAACACTTTTACAACAGACTTATCAATCATAATCTGGACTGATCATCAGAAGCACTGGGAGAAATCCTGCCATACCAGTAACCAAAAACATCCATAAAATATTTACTATTCACAGCAGGTAGGCAGATCTTGGTATAACACCTGTCCTATTTGGGGTGTAAATGAAGGCATGCCAGCACTAGGCAAAAACAGCTTATCATATCCCTTGATAGTGAAGCACGCTACAACTATAAGGCAACAAATTGTTTAACAGGAAAAGTGTGAAGTGGAAGTGGAGGAAATGAGCAACCGGTGAAGACAGGTCAGCTTACCAGTACATGTGGTTCCTTTTATTCAAAATTTGTAACTGTGTGCCTTAATAATCAAAGTCATTAAATTCAAATGAGTTAAATTCCAAATAAAGTGTTGAAATGCAATATTTTTCTCCTGGTCTTTATATCAAAAATAGGTAATTAAAAATGATAAATAATTACCAATTTTTGACCAATATGAATTCTATCAAGATAAAACTTTGGGCCAGCTCTGCTGTTGAACAAATTCTAACAATAACGATAAAACTGATAAATCTATCATGGTGCTTGAAGAAAAGAGAACAATGTTATTGCATTTTACCCTGAGTGGGACTTCTGTAAGAAATTTTAAGGCAATTAATGATAAAATAGATATCCATTAATAGCACCTTTGCGCTAGTGATAACTGGGCCACCTGCCTTAGTGATGTGATCCTATTTGAGTCTATCATCAAATAATGTGTCCCCATGTCAGTGAATATTTTAAAGGTGAGGTCAGGTTTTGAGACAATGATGGTTAAATGGTGTTTGATAATATTCACCACCTGAAAACAGGTTTACCATATTTTTCTATATCTGTCATGTTTTCAAATCAGATAAAAAGCAACATTACTTACTCTCTTTTTGTCCTCTGGGAACTCTTCTGTTACATCTGGATGAATGTGCATAAATGGAAGGTTTGGTAGAAGGTCCCTTGTGACACAAATCTGACTCAGGATTTTGCTTTCCAGAGCTGTAGCAAAATAAGCAAAGATGAACATTTTTGTTAGAGGCTAGACTCATCACATAAGTTACCATGATTAAAAGGGTGTCTTCCATATACAGTGCCCAAAAATCCTAAATGAACCCTTTGGAATTATCAGCACTTATGTAGAAATTTGCCTTAAAATATGGTCAGATCTTAATTTGAATTTCAATAATGAACAAACACACCACACACAAATATTTGTATTATACTTATCCATAAACAAATATAATACAATAAAACATTCACAGTATAGGCTGGAAAAAGTATGTGAACCCTGACAAAAAGATTTTTTTTTTTTTTTTTTTTTAAAGTCTAATTAAGGGAGTTTAATCAATGAACCCATACTAGAGGTGTGGGTTAGATTTACCTAGCATTCTGCTAAGGGGAACCATGCCTCACAAGAAAGAGATCGTAAAAGGCTTACAATCCAGAAACTTTGATTTTCATCAATTTAAACATCCATCAGTTCACAGTCAGATAAACTGTCAATAAGTGGAGATATTGTGGATTTTGTTGTGTGGCTCCTTTCTGTAAAAGTGGGTGCCCAGACAAGATGACCCCAAATCCACAACAGCTGAAGAGTTAAAGGATAACGGGATAATATAAAATAAAATAACTGGAGCTGGTGAGCATCTCTGTTCATGAATCTACCATTTGCAAAACATGATGCATTGAGCAGGGTGTCCAAGGCAGGACACCACAGACGAACCACCAGACTGCTTCTCCCCAAAAGAAAATTAGTGCACGTCTGAAGGTTGCCAGAGACACAATGATACTCCACATCGCAACAGTTTGTGGACTGATAAAACTAATGTTGAATTGTGTGCGGAGAACACACAGCACTATGTATTATGTAAAAAGGGCCAAAATGAAAATGCCATGTTAACAGTGAAGTATGGCAGAAGTTGGGTGATGCAGTAGGACAATGTCCCTCAACATGAAAGTAAGGCTGAATGACTTCAAAATAAGAAAATCCACCTTTGATCAAGACAGATTATGTGGAATGAGTTCAGAGAGCTGCTCACACCAGACATCCAAAGAACATATGTGAGCTGAAGCAGTTTTGTATGAAGAATGGTCCAAAATTCCTCCAGAACTCTACAGGACTGAGCCACAGAAACTGAAAGAGCTGGTTTGAGGTAAGTGTTGCCAAAAGAGGTTCAACTGGTTATTAAAATCAAGGGCTCACTTACTTTTTCCACCAACACATTGCTTGTTTAATGGTTGTGTTCACTATAGACACTAAATAAACACTGCATGTGGACTATCTGAAAGATTAGATGATTTGTGTTTGCTTACTGGAAAGTATCCTAAAGTCCTCTATAAGGTAGACATGCTCTTCATCAGGATCAGAGGCAATAATATTCATTTCTGCCAGAAATTTTTCATACAGAGGGTCGGACTCATTAGCAACTCCTATAACAAATATCTCAATCCCTTCTGCATGAGCCTCTGTAGCTGTTTCTTCAAACTGCATGGTGTCACGGGGGTCGGTCTGGCCATCTGTCAACACCACAGCCACTTTCCTCACACCAGGCCTTGATGCCTGGAACAGCTGTTTGGCTTGATGAATGGCGCTACCAGTGAAGGTGCCTTCACCAAGGTAGGGCATCTTCCTGACAGCAGCCTTGATGTCATCCTGACTGTACTGCTCCTGCAGACTGACCACCACCATGTCCACATGGCTGTAGAGCACCACACCAATCTGACTTGTGTCTCTGCTCACCGACAACCAGTCGACAAGAGCATTTACAAAGTCCTTCATCAACTCAAAATTTTCTGGTCCTATGCTCTCAGAGCTGTCGATCACAAACACCAGCTCCAGAGGACTCTCTCTGCACTTCACACCACAGCCTGGGCATCAAATGGAACAGATACATTACACATTACACAAAATGATAACAAATGATGGGGGAACAAAATGCTGCAAAAATGTGTAATGTACCACAGATTTCCCTGATTATACTGATGACCTCTTCTTTCTGTGTAGTGAAAAAATGAAGATGAAACAATTAGGTTTTAAATTTTAATCATAAAATATACAACTCAGTGTCCTTTGTGTCAGTCACTTTACTCACTGTCAGTCCTGGTTCGCCCTTCTCTCCAGCTCTCCCCTGTAATTAAACTCAGATTAGGAAGTGTATGTCATTGTTTTGGGATAATCTCTACAGGAGAAATACATGGTGACCCTGTGGAAGGGATGCCCTAACCTCTATCAACTAAATTTTAATTTTTCATGCTCAGTGACTAAAGGAATAGAGACAATCTTCAATTAAACATTACTTTCAAAGGAAAAACTCTATAGCAATTGGATGAATCATCTTGGTTGCATATGCAACGATATAATGTCAAAGTTAATTAATAAAACTTATAGTCTAATGAAGAGGCCATATACTTTAGACTAAATGCATCAACAATTTATTGTTCAATTGAAGGCTATGAAACTTGATCATATATATATAATTATATACTTCAGACTTTTGAAATGTTCAATATTACACACAACAATGATGTTGCATATAGAGATGTGCAATGAGATATTGAGATGTGCATACACTTCTGCATGGAATCCATTAGATTTACCTGCTCTTCCACAGTTCAACTCTACTTCCTGTTATGTATCAGTATAGGTGGGGTGAAAATGATTTATTAATGTACCGCCTTCAACCTGAGTGGGGGAATAAACAGTAATAACAAAAACCTATCTCTCACACATAGTCATTCTTTTAAAAAAAAAAACAAATAAAGTGAATTATAAAATGGATAAATGGATAAATGTTGATAGAGCTTGTTTTTTTTTTTTTTAATTTTTGGTTGTGACAGAAATAGAAAACATTAATATTAGTTATAGCGATTGTGATGTTTTTTTATGAAGGACATGCACTCTTTCCATTCTGCACAAGGTCACTCAAAAAATCTTTGGGTTTTTGTCGTATCTTTCAATGAACTTATCATCATCAATGTACATCTCTACTTCCAAGTGTGCATATATGTCAGAGTGCCATGTCCTGGCAACCCCTAACTGCTTTGATCATTATCTACATGCTGGCTGAAACAGGAATGTGTTTAACTGATCTCTTTTATCATGTTTTGCTTAGGAGATTGTAGTATTGCTGTATAAACCAGGTATTTAGCAGATGGGACATGCTGCCTTACCACTGGTCCAGTTGATCCTGACTCTCCATAGTCTCCCTTGTCTCCTTTTTTTCCCAAGGCTCCAGGAATACCTCGATCTCCCTGTATTTGTGTGTGTGTGTGTGTGTGTGTGTAAGGGTAATCTTTAGTACAGGAATTGCTGGATACTGATAATCTAAATCAATATGTGCCAAGCTAGCACTGGCATATGCAGTTACTGTATTGTTCATACCCTCTCTCCTGGAAGGCTGTCCCCTGGTGCCCCCCGAGGGCCCACTGGCCCCTGAAAACCAGGATCTCCCTAAGAATGAAGATTGATGTATTGGTAAGAGTTACGAGGACAACATCAGCATAAAAACTGATCTTCAAGTCCCATTCACAGATTGATGGATTGATCAGGCACCCTTGCAAGACAAGATAAATGACACACAGACAGCTCCCACCACAGCTTGGTGCCAAATTGTGAGAAATGAGTACCTTGTCCATCCTTGATGATACAGCGGGAAAGAGCACGAGATCCAACTGTCTTGACTGACATGACTGACACTATATTAACAATATTAAGAGTTGATTTTGCTGACCTTTGGTCCCTGGATACCTTCTCCTGGAAGCCCTGGGAGGCCTGATGGCCCAGGCTCCCCTAAGGAGCCTTTCAGTCCATAAAGTCCAATTCCAGGAGGACCAGATGAGCCTGGGACCCCAGGTAAGCCTCTGTCACCCTGACAAACCGATTAAACAACCAGTACTAAAATTACTTCGGAATAGATTTCAAACCCTAACACTAACTCTATATCCTAACCCATCTCATGCAGCCTTTTTTAATGCTGCTTTTGTCAAGTCAGCACTCTTGGTTCTATCAGTTGGCATGTCCAATAAATTTCACATATATTCATGTAATCAGGAAGCAAATATCCCTCCAAGGCATTGGAGACAAATTAGTACACTTCCTCCCCACTTTAAAAATTGTTGAGTTAATACTTTCCTTACCTTAGGTCCAGGTAGTCCTTTCCCTTCTGCTCCTGTCTCTCCTTGTACACCCGGTAAGCCAGGCAGTCCCTGATTATTGAAAAGGAGATGTTCATTAGTAATCCTTTGTATCTTATGAGAAAAAGAGAATCATTCTGTTTCTGCCCTTAATTTTTGATGAATGCTCACTCTTACCTGTAATCCTGGGAAGCCATCTCCCTTCATTCCTGGTGGGCCCACAGGCCCAGGATTTCCCTTTTTACCCTGGAAGAGTAATATGTTGGGAGAAACTGTAAGACAACCTGCAGATACATAATTAATGTCAGGTAACTCTACTCTGGTATTGAAGTCTTAGGAAAACTCTTCTTCATAAAAGGTATGGAAAATCATGTTTTGTGTATCAGGGGCTCTAATTCTAAGATACATCATGGAAGATGTAAATAAATATGTGACATCAGCTTACAGTATATATCAGTGCTTCAAAGCTGAAGCATGTCCCATGGTGTACTGATGTGTAATATCTTGATATGATACCTTTGGCCCAACGATGCCTATTCCAGATTGTCCCACAGGACCAGCTGGTCCCACAGGCCCAGGATCTCCCTGTTATTTGGACAAGAGAACAGCATCTCCATTCAAAATTACTAATATCATAGTCATAATATCACAATATAAGCAGTACAGTTAATGTGTCTATACACCATATGTTGTTGATTAGAGTATATCAGAACACTCCAAGCAGACAGTGGGGAACGGATTAGCCAGCAAGCAACAGTGTTGCTTTCCATTCTGTTAATGAGTTAAGTGTCAGTGTTGTCAGTGATGTTTCCAAGTGATGATCACTGATCACTGAAATAATGCATTTGGACAATGAATGTCAAGGTTGTTTGCTTCTGCCTGGTCTATTCCTCCACTGTATCACCTGGTTATTCTTACATCACCATCATCTCTGTTGACTTTTATAGATATTAGTTTGTTTACATATTATAATTAACAGTAGATAAACACTGTGTTCCCCTAACAATATATGATGCACTGTAGTGGATTATCCTAAAAAAGTATCTAGCAACGTATAAAATAAAAAAAATAGCTTCATAGGCAGTTAAAACATTGAATTTCTGTTAATGCGTATGTAATAGTGATCCAGTCATATAATATAATACAGTTTATACAGTCTGTAGGCTTTTCTGGCTACTCTGGCTGTAATGATACTTTAATTTGACAGATAGAACACTGTACTTTTATTTATGTAATATTCTGAAAGTCAAACTGAGTTTTTCTACTTTGTGGCATAGAGACCACTACCAACAACCAGAATGCTGAATGAAAGAAAACCTCATTAACAATGCAACTGACAATCATAACTGCAAATTAATAAACATACAGCCTTGAAACAGAGCCTCTCTCAAAAGTATGTTGTCTACCTCATTTGATAAATTTCGGTACAGACACTAGTTTTTTGAAAATCTAGTACCATTGTTTAGGGTTTTTCAACTGGTGGTCTACCGCCCCCTGGTAGTCCATGAAGATTTTGGAGGTGTACCCTGACCAAGTATTCAATAATGCAGTTTCAATGTGGGATTTTTTTTTAAATATAAATTTCTATGTTTTAATGTTTATGAATAATCCAATGCATGCAAGTATATAAATTAGAGAGCAATTGTGAGAGGTTTTTCACCACAAACATACCTAGTGACATCCCTGAAGAACAAGTACAGGGCAAGGCTGGAGCCAGGGATGATATGAGACTGTACCTATCAACCACTATACTGCAGAAAATAGACAGACTGTGTATAATGCACCACATCCCCAAATCACACTATCAAGTAAGAAAATCTGAATCTTAACACCAAAGTGTGGCAGTCCCTGGGTCAAAATCAGTTGAAAATCCCAGCAATTGTTTGTTTTTGCTTTTTTTTAGACTTATGCATTTACTGCTTTTTACAACCACCATTTCACATAAGCCGCCTACTTTTTCAAGTTTAATTTCACAGTTCAGCAGAAGAGGCAAGTAGGTCAGGGGTCGCAGCTAGTTCAGATATGTCTTGCCAACAACAGGACAGAGACAACTGAATGACTGAATTGAACTTTTTAGAGAATAGAGTGCAACTAGAAAAGCAGAAGACAGCTTTGGGGAGTTTTACAGATATACTTGAAACTTGAAAGTTATGGTGTCAAAGTATCTGCAGTGAACTACTTCTGAATCTCTTAACGTGAAATACACTAACAACATGATTGTTATTCAACTTGGTTAAAATCACGAGAGTAATTTCCAACTGAAGCTACACTATATCGGCTACAACTTTACTGTGGTTAGTCACTGTTAGTCTGTTAGTCACTGCATAACAGTATCACATATGTATGTGCACCCCAATTTTGTGCAAACCTCATCCCTTGATCCAGATATGGGCATTTACAATGAAACCAACTTACCACACTCATCTTTAACATTTATTGGTGGTTACAAATGAGCAAGACCTCTCAATCTGTATGTGTATGCAGGTGTCACAAATTTACTGGCTGTCATCACCTTTGGTCCTGGTAAACCATGCCCAGCAGGTCCAGTTATACCCACTAGTCCTGGGCTCGCAGGCTCTCCCTGAACAAAAGAGTGAATGTCATGTCAGATATTACTGGCAGAGAAACATTTAAGTCAAGATCACATAAGCAGAGCAAATATTTCTCCCTTCTATGGTTGCCACATAGTACAGACGGCCTGAGTGCTCCTCTGTGCTCTGCTGAGCACATTAGCCTCCTACAGTACACACCAGTGTCTAACCAGACCCGAGTGACATCTGCAGTGTTCCACCTACATGCTGTTCAATGTACTGTAAAGTGACCTCAGGGAGGTATTCCTAGGAGCTAGTTTAATAAAAGCTAAGCCTAAACTAGAACTCTGAGTAGATTAACCCTGAGATGGGAACCTCAAGTTCCTGAGTTACTTCAATCAACTGAGTATGCATGATACTCTTGTGTATATGCATGTTGAATGATTAAAAAAAGCCAATATCAATGGACCTCTGATACTGTGATTCACCATGGCAATGGGTAAATAAAGAGCAGAGCATCCATTTTATTGCAATGAATGCACATTTATCTTCAAAATACAATAGCAGTAGTGAAAGAGCCTGGGTTGGAGAAAAGGGTCAACTAGTTAACATCATTACATTTTATTCCCTGTAGTCAACGAGATCACATTATTTAATGGACTTGAATTGCCTCAATGGATGTTAAAATGCTGAAATCCTGTTTGTTACATTCAATCTTTAAACATATGTATTCAGCTATAACCTGGTGGAGGCAAAGTGCTGCTTGATGATAAAAATAAAGATCCAAACCAATTTTAAATCTATGATTGTAACTTCATAGTCTGACCCTGCTACAACCTTGTTAATGACTGTATTGCAACATGTATGTATATATATAGAGAGAAAGAGTAACTGAAATGCTGTTAAAGGACTATATGCATAAAAACCTTGCTACACTCAGAAATATCACATAATCTACAATATATGATAACTATGATGTCCCATCAGTGTGACCAATCACACCATGAGAAATTATTTTTCACATATGACTGACACTATAGACCCTGTCTAAATTGTCATACATGTTAATATTAATTTGCAGTAATTAAAGCATGGCAAATGTTTCAGTGAAGGGAACTGATTTGCAATCTGACAATTTTTTTAATGTCCGCAGACAGACAGTGTACAGATTTTACTCTGAGCTGAGTGTGAATCCGCCATTTCTTTTGTCTGAATGTAATGACAGCTTTGTCAAGAAAAAGCAACTCAAGTGAACATCATCAAGATCTTAGTTTGGGCTTTCTCGCTGAAATACTTTGTTGCATGCTCAAGCTGTGGAACAACAAGACTGAATGCTCTGGCAAGGATTTTTTTTTTTTTTTTTTTTTTACATACGTTTTAGTGTCGGTATTTTAAATGTGAATTAAAGTTAGGAAATGCATTTACAATTCTACTGAACCTGGCAGTACCTATGAGGAACCAATATTTAACAAACCTTAGCTCCAGCAGGGCCAACTGGGCCTAGTGGCCCTAAAGGCCCCCTTGGTCCACGGTCACCTCTATCTCCCTGTGGAAGAACACATACACATGATGACTGGTACTTCAACGGGAAGGTACAGTATGATTGTACAGTTAATTAAACCATTGTCAGTACAAGTACTGTATGTCAATACATAACAAACCACTTGCATACACTCACCAGCCACAACATTAAAACCAGTTATCAGTTTTGTGTAAAAGTGTCCCTTTGGTCCTTCTCACAGGACCATGACTGTGCATTCTCAGAAAAATCACATGCAAGGGCTCTTAAAACATGTAATACTTATAGTACTTCTATTATATGCACTGAGTGATTGAAATTACCTTTTCTCCAGGATTACCTTTCCCTGGTGCTCCCTCCGGGCCTTGCAGACCTGGCAATCCCATCTCACCCTAGATCGGTAAAAAACACATGAACAGCATCACAATGGAGGGGGAGACCTGAGATGAACACAAATTCACTGTTCCCAACAATGTCATTTCAAATAAGGAAGTATTTAACATTAAGTAAGTACCTGAACCGAAAATTTAACTCTAATTTTATAAAAATGTGACCGCCTTCAGTGACTCACTTTAGGCCCAGCAGCTCCATCCTCACCAGGAATACCAGGTATCCCAGCAGCCCCATCAGGTCCTGGCTCCCCCTCAAAAAACAAACATATAGAACATATACCAAAGAAATTAGCTGTGCTCCCTTTGATTCTACAGTGAACATGCTTGATTGAAGAGGATTGTTTTGTCTTACCTTTGGTCCTTGCTCTCCAGTACCCCTTTCTCCCTGATGTCCAGGGTCTCCAGGGAAACCCTGGTCACCCTGGGAAAAAACAATTCCCTGAGTGAGAGGTCATGTCAAACCGCTGAGCTGACAAAAGTGTTACTTTTACTGCTCTATAGAGTGGCTGGATAATCTGATATAAAAGAAAAAGAAAACAATTGGACTGATTGTTAGGAGCTTTATGCTACTGTACTTACTCTAGCTCTGTGAAATGGCAGTTTGCACTTATATATTCAGTTTCACCTCAAAATAAAATAAGAACACTCTAAACCCATGTGATTGTTCATTTCTCTTTCAAGAAATGTCACAATATCCCTACATCTCAGCAATTACATCAGTACCTGTCCTGTACCCATACAAATGGTGACCAGAGCTACAAAGTGCAGTGACAGAAAGTACACTGAAAAATGGAATGGTATAGATTAGACACTGGGGCAATGTATAGCACCATTACTACTATATTATAGAAGAGATTCCACTAAGATTTTAGACCTTCAGATAAGATTAGACTAAATAACAAAAAATTAAATACATTTTTAATAATAATTTTTGATGAATTATGCCTATGATGCATGCACAATACTTGAAAAGGTATAATGGCTTGTCCCACACTCACCCACTGCTTTGTTATAAAGAGAGATTTCTTGTTACTTTTGCCAGTGTACGTTTGGCTATAAAATGGCCAAATATAGTAATCAGTGGTGGAAAGAAACTACATACTTTTAATCTATTTATTTTATTACACATAAGTACAGTTTTGAGGTATTTGTAATTTTTTTTTACAGTGTGCTCCTAAGATAAAGGAAATATCAACTTTTGGCACTTTGGGGGCTCCATACTTACACTAGTACTAGTACAAAAGGGTACTTTTACCTTCAACACTTGAAGTACATTTTGTTGATAAAACCTATATTTACTCTCTTTACTTAGGTGAAGGAAATGAAGATTTCTTCACCCACTGACAGTAAATACTAGAGCCACCAACTAGTTATCAGCTCAGGTAAGGCTGCAGCAGGAAAGGTGAAAAGAAATGAGCAACATTGTCATTATTGTTTATTAATTTGTTTTTCAATTTGTATGAAGAATTTTGTGCTCTTTCTCAAATGTTAGTCTTTCCTTAATGTACCATCTTATACTATGTATTTATCTTTCTCATGAATGTCAAATAAAAAGTTAAGATCACTTGAGATTATATTACTCAATTACTAGAAATAATATAAAAGCCACACTGTCAGTTCTGCACTGATCCTCTACTACTAACCTTAGGTCCAACTATACCCAAACCAGGAGGTCCCCTGGGACCAGATGGCCCTGTGGGTCCTTGGTCCCCCTAAAGCAAGGGATAAAAACAGAATTTGAGTTTATGATGTTATATAAATAATGGATAGAGGGTAGCCCATTGCTGTCATTTTAATTGGACTTGCCTTTTCGCCTTGGATGCCTGCACCTGGAAGCCCCACTAAACCTGGCAGCCCAAGGGAACCTGTGTTTCCCTGAGCGCCAGAAAGTTGAGAGGTCAGATAGGTCGTCCTTTATAACATCACAAGTTTGGTTTGTATGTCTGTAACCAACGACATTAAACTGTTAACCTTACCTTATCACCTTTGTAGCCTAATCCGGGAGGTCCACGGCTGCCCTTAGGACCCTCGTACCCCCCTGTCACCCTATAAAAAGCACACCTGTTATGATCCGTGTCCTTTTGGGTTTCTGTCTGGTGTGTTTTCCCCTGGTTGCTTCCTCACATGTTTTGGGTGGTTCCTGGTGTTGCTATCTGTTAGGGCTCCCCAATGGTGTTCTTCTCCTTTCGGTTAATCACCTGGCTAATTCCCTGCACCTGTGTCTTGTTTGCTCGTCACTCCCCGGTGTACTTAAACCCCTGCCTCAGACTTCCCTGGTGTTGAAATGTGACCATTTCATGCCTGAGCTGAGAATCCTGTACGCCAGCCTGATCTGTTTCTGTAGGCACATTTTTCCCGACCACTGTTTCTTGCCCTAGCCCATTGGATTTGTTCGCTGTTTCTCTGGTTTTTGACTTGGACTGTTTGACCTTGCCTCTGGTTTTGCTGCCCTGGTTTTCTGACCCTGATTACGGACTTGTGACATGGACTTCTTGGATTTGTGACTCTTGGATTGTGTAAAATAAAGATCATTGCCAGCACACACTGTCTTGTGCCTGGTTCCTATACTGATCATCACAACACCGGCAGTGTTCAGAAAAGAGGGAGGCCAAGAGGGATCTTAAGAGTCAAGCAACAGAAACATAATCATAACATCTTCACTAGCTGTGAGTCTTAGGTCTCCAGAGCAGTCAGTAGTATATTTTTATTAAATAAGAGATGAAAGTACAAAAATAAATGTTAGTTGTAGTGAACAAAAATGTCCTGGAACTTACCTTGGATCCGGTGAGACCCCCACCCTGAAAACCTTGAGGTCCTTGCATTCCTGGTGGTCCTGCCGGACCCTAGACACACCATCACAGATAAAGTGAATCAAAAATACTGATGTAATAGATATTGCATTAGCTATCACCATAGTGAGTGTGCGACATATATCATTCGTCAAATTCCAAGGTGAATTGTTCAAATAGATTCAAGCTAATGTGTTTTCTACTGCCCACACCAATCCTTTTTTCTATTCTGCATTTGCATTGTGTGACAGGGATTACATATGTATTCAAATTTACCCCTTGTGGGATTAAGCCACATACATTTATTTTCACATGCAGATTTCTCATTCTGTACAGTGCCTCTGAAACTGCTACCTCCCCAGTACAGAATGGAAGATAGCTTGTGATGTTTAAGCACTGAAAAATGAGATTTGAAAAACAAAAACATCCCAGCTACTATGTTTGTGGGTTCACCACAGTAAATTGATCATTGTTTCAGGTAATAGCATGTTCCATTCACCAGGAAGTACTGGAAGGATGGCAAAAATCCCACAGGTGGAAAACTGATTATATTACTTGTGTGATAATCATCATACAATAAAAATAAAATATGTGATCAAATGTGTTTTTCTCCCTTGGAAGCAAAGGAAGGTCATAAAAAATCAAATTTTATAAAATTAGCATACTGCTAAATGCTTAATGTTTGAAATTAAGTAGCATTAAATGTATAGCTTTGAAATATTTCACCTTTAAAAATATTTATGTTTTTTTTTTTTACTTCTGATTTCAGACAAAACTGAAGTCATGTCTGTATTTGGTCCTAAACATGACAGGAAAAATATTAACTGATATATAATTACTCTGGATGGCATTACTTTGGCCTCGAGTTATACCTTTGGAGTAATTTTTGACCTGGATTTATCCCTTGTCTCTCATATAAATTTGTTATATTATATTTATTTTATATTTATATTTTTTATTATTATTATTAGTAGTAGTAGTAGTAGTTGTGCCTGGTTGAGTTAACTTTACCGAGTAAACTGTTGGGTTTCTCTCTCTAACACGGTGACGTCTTCACCTCCCTGTCTAAAGTGCCTTCAGATGATGTATGTGATGTAACATTGGATTGGATTGCATCTGTCTAAATTCATGTGGACTGGATCCTTAGTCTGATTTTCAAGATTCCAGAAAAAATGAGTCCTACACATTCAAGTCCCTTCCAAAAATTGGGGTTGGATTAATAAATTCAGATATAATTGCTAACCAAGGACAAACCTGAGTGAACTTAATCAGACCTCCTCTCCTATCCGGTCGCATCCTGGCTATCACATAATCAAAGAAAGTTAATTTAAGATGATTGACTGTAACCAGGACAATAGATTTTCTCAAGAGGGAAAAGGCACCACTTGAAACGACTTTATAGCAATTTGTGGACGGAAGGAATGGAAAGAGTGGAGTCTAACAAAAATGAATCTATACATTAAATAAAAAATATCTCAAAGATAATTGTTAAAATAATATTTCAGTGTGAAAAAATCTATATTATGTATTTAGTAGTGATTACATTTCAAAATTAGGTATAAAGTTAGGTTAGGTTACATATAAAAAATACAATTATTTGTGCTTTTCTTTGTTTCCATGCATTTCAACCTTCTACCATTTCATCCAAAGGTAAAGAGAAGGTTTAGCATTTATTTAGAATAAAACATACCACTTTGTCTTAACTAATTTTTTCATTCATGCACACAAAACAATAAATATGTGTCACCCCAGATTGCCATCAACATGCACTTATTCAGCACACATGTGCAATGATAAAATGCCAGGACAGTTTATGAGGGCTTTGCTTTGACCATTTTTAATACCGTACAGTACTTTTTCTTTTTTTTTTTAATATCAATGCAGAGTGGTAGGAAGTGTAACAATAATATCTAAATAATTTTGCTTTGGTATTGATTTAAATAGCCCACAGAAACAGACTTGGTTTAAAGATATATGACAACAGTCCCTGTAGTTTCACTTAGTTTTGTAAACTCACCATCATCCCTAGTTCACCTATACCCATTGGTCCAGGTGGACCTGGACTTCCACGGTTCCCCTTGTCACCCTGAGAAGTAGCATTTTAGAATTAGAGAAAAAGTGAGTGGTCTTCCTGCAGATAGGTCAGAATGAAAATGTTCTTATTTAATCCAATACTGCAACTAACATAAATCTACCTTGGGGCCAGGAAACCCAACTCCATTATCTCCTGTAGGTCCAGGTGCACCTCTTGGTCCTCGCTCACCCTTTAAAGGAATGAAATTTAAACTTACAAACATGCTCAACTGCCTATACTTTCACCTTTTGGATTTTGTGAATCATGTTCTTACTTTAGAGCCAGGTGGGCCCTCAGTACCTCCGTCTCCAGGTCCCCCTGTAGCTCCCTGACACAGGGGCAAAAAGGGCCAAGTACATACATTTGATTAAATAAATAACATAAAATTAATTACTAGATTTTACAAAGATAAATGCTTGTCACTGTCATTGCCAACTCTCTGGGAAATGTGTGTCAGAATGATCCAAAGCAAAGATACAGTGCTATGTACAGGACAATGGTGTTAAAAGAGCACTCCACCAATTTAGAAATTGACAGGCAAAAAATTAAAATCAATATGGCAGAAGCAAAGATATTACCTTATCTTACTCCAAACATTTTGCTTATTTGTTAAAACCTGGTGCCTACAGCCTACATTGCTTACTACATTACTTTAGTCAGATTCATGTGTGTTAAGCTCTAATGTAGCCTGGAGCCCCAGGTCTGAATGAGAGATGGGGAGCAGGCTAACTCCACACCCCTGAACCATTTTATTTTCAAAGTTGTAGTCTTCAGCCCCCGCCAATGCTGACTCTGGTAATGTCACTTGAAGACATACAGGATGTCAGACTTCACATAGTTTCCTTGGAAACACCGAAGGCTTTGTACTACAAATGTAAATGTAAATGGGAACCTGGTTTTTCTACTGTCCAAACCATCCAGCTTTTATCAGATGGCCCCTTTTTTCAATTTTTTAAAACTTTTATTATACACTGTGATAGAAGTCCTGATGATATGTGTGATGGAAGTTCCAGTATTGTTGATTTGTGAAATCAGTCTGGACTTTCAAATGCATTTCTATGCTATGCATTACCCACAAAATATACCCTTAGTTTACACAATATTAACTATGGTAATTAGCTCAGTCAGGCAAGTATTGACCCATTTCTTGAGGACGGCTCTAGAAAGTAAACCCTAAACTACATACATATTGATGGTGAATGCTTTGGTATAAAATTACATGTCTAAACCTTTGACAGTATATTTCCCATTCATGGGAAATAGAGACAGATCAGATTGATGTCAACCCCAGTGGCATTCAGATGATGGCTGCTGTTGCTCTAATGAAGATGAAAGGGGCAACAAGCATTTAAGGAGAGAGGGAATGGATAAAATGTGCCCAAATCCTAATCCTACGGGATACCGTTTGCTCAAAGACGGCAACCAAACACTGCAAACTTGGATTATTCGCCTTTAGAAAGATTACATTAGGAGAGGGATTAAGACTAATCCACAGCTCACATTCCACAAGTGCAGAGCATGAGATGGACTCTGAATGTGGCTCTCACTGATCACTGATTGGTTCATGATGGTTTGGGGAGGACACAGGGATCTTTCCTGGTAATATCTTTTACCTTTTAAGATGAACAGTGAAGGTTACTACCAACTGAAAAAGGCCATACACACCTGACATTCTAGCCTACAGCTTTGAATTAACATTAAGCAAATTGGGTATTATTAAGCACTTTGATAATCATTTCTTTAAGGGTTTCTAAGGGTAGGTTCAACTTTTTGGTAAATGCTTTATTAACTTTCATTCTGATGGTGAGTTGAGAAGATTGATGTCTCGGTGTCTCATGTCTGTGTGGTAAGCATATAACCAAAGTCAGGATATGGTTAGCCTAGTTTAGCATAAAGACTTGAAGCAGGGGAAAACAACTAGCCTTGCTCTGTCCAGAGATTAAAATAAAGGGGAGTTATGTGTTGGAACAATTTCTTTAATCCATCCACCCAGTGTTTTTGAAAATTCTCTCTGCTCATAGCACATGCTGCCAGATATGATGAGTAAGCACAGCAAATTAAATTAAAGTTTACCTTCTCTCCTCTGGGGCCTCTGGGGCCAGGATGTCCATCTTCACCCTAAGGAAAATCCTTAATACAATATTACTACATTTACATACAGCACATTGTCACAGCAACAGTCATCATCACAATTAAATAAAAGTTTAAACCTATAAAACTTACTTGTTCCCCCTTTTTACCCAGGGCACCACATTCACCCTGTTCACCCTAGAAAATACAACCAATGAAGATACAGTTAAGTGTAGTTTAAAGCAAGATCTCTATAATCTGGGCACTGAACCAAAACAAACTGTCTGACACTGAAGTTTTTTCAGCTTTGTTGCAACTGGCAGTGTGTATAGTCATGGCATTTCAAAATGATGGCTCACAACTGTATGCAAATATCAGTGGTGAGCCATATAAAAACAGTATCATAAAAAAAACATAAGAATACAGTTAATGATAATACATACCTTTTCCCCTTTGCTGCCAGGATGACCCTATAGAAGGGTGAGGCTCAATTAATATTTCCAAAGTTGACTGCCAAACAAAGGGCATGATGCTAAGAGAAAAACTCAACCTATCAACTTAACCATCAGACTATGTAATGTACAGGTGGCAGCTAATTGCCTTCAGGGCCTCCAACTCTGAATTTCACGTGAAGGTCGTTTAATTCTAATTCTAATCCTCTGTCAGACAGATTTTCTATTTCTATTTCTTTAGACTATTAAATGTGAGAGACACAACCTGAAACCTGAAAAGAAATACTTCTTCTACCACTATGTCTTACTCGACTGCATTGTTTGTATGCAAGTAAAAATGCATGTAATAAATAGTTCAATAATCAACCTGGATGCTTCTCCAAATAGGCATAACAGTATACCATACTCAAACACACATGACCGCTTGAAAACCATGGCAAGAAAAGGCTGAGGAAAACACTTGATGATTACCTCAAGGCCCACCATTCCTGGACGTCCATTAATGCCAGGTTCTCCCTACAGTGTCCAAGCCCAGACAAAACAGCACATCAAACAACACTTTATGGATTCTTTCTGTGACCAGCTCTGGATTATGAAGACAATAGAGACTTACACGAGATCCCTTTGGGCCTGGTGCTCCATCTGAACCCACCTTCCCTGGTTTTCCCTAGATGAAAGTAAGTAGAGAGATTGTGCAGAAAGAGAATATCTGGGGCCCTTAGTTTGGCCTCTACGTATAGACCATGGTGAGGTACGGTATTTTCAGTGCAACCTGTCTGTAACCCCTTTTTATAACATAAACCACTAACCCAGTATAGCTATTCCCAAATCATTGCAGCCTGTGTCTTTGCTTATGCTTAATCTTCCATCCTTGACCTTTGCCTTTTTTCAAAGGACCTCTCTTGGGTAGCACAGCCAGTGCAAACAGGCCCTTTCAGCTGGCCCTCTCACCACCTGCTACACTTCCACTGTGTGAAATATTTCCTGCTCTTTCAGATCTTTTCCCTGTAGTGCCGTGGAGACAGGTCAGACACACCTGCTGGCGAAGGCTGCTTGCCTGGTTGCTGAGGCTAAAGAACAATGAAAAACAGCTACACAGTGTGCATGGCTGTTATTGCAGAGTCCACTGTCTACAGGATAAGACACTTTCTTAACATCTACTTTGATGAGAAAGTGCAGAAATATTTACTTCCTCTGGGTGAGTGGGTCAGCTATTGAGTTAGTGGCATAGCCCAGGGATGGTTAAATTAGTCACTTGGTCAACACTAAACAGTATTGTTGATTTCAACTACATCTTATAATTGAACACTAATGGAAAGTCCTAAAAGACCCATGGAATTAGATAACAGTTATTAAACTCACATATCAACAGATCCATCTCCATCCAAATCCATTCACTAACAAAGAACATATGATATACAGTTAAAAGCTCCAGAAAAAGCCAGTTAGTAGAACTTGAGTTGGTACTGTTATGTAAAACTGCTGTACCAAGGTTGGGAATACACTTTAATGCTTATTTAAATCAAGTTGCTTGATGAGATTGACCTTTGTCAGGACCAGGAAGTTTTAAGTGTCTGTTCAGTACAGGTTTCTGTCACCGTTCTTTGTCACTTCCTGTTTTATTGTGAAGTCTGGTGTCATCCTTGTCTTCCTGTCAAGTTTCCCGCCTGTGTGATTGAGTGCCTGCCCTAATGTCTTTCACCTGTGTCTAGTTGTTGGGTACTGAATCCGATAACCTTCTTTTGTAGATCATACATATGACAGTATGATTAGTTCTGGATACTGAGCTTTTGATCTGACATCTGATACTTACATCTGGTTTTGAGTCCATATCTACATAATGTAAGCCTCTGATCTTGCCTCCATTGGGTCAGGCTGTCTTATTATATATGCCTGATTGTTCACAACATTCAGTACTGTATATCATAATCAAATAGCATGAAATCCATGAACCATAATCAAACATTATATTTTCTTTGTCTCAATATTGATAATATTTGTTCCTTTCATCCAACACATCCACACTGCATGATGTCATGAAAGCTTCCATCCTCTACTGGCCAGTAGTTGTTGACCATTGTGTAAGATTTAGGGGGCTCTATTGGTAGAAATGGAATGTAGTATTCATAATTATGTTTTCATTGATGTATAATCAGTTGAATCTAAGAATTGTGTTTCATGAGAATGAGCCCTTTATATCTGCCTCATATCATATATATATATAAACATTTCTTCAGTGTGTTAGAACAACAATTGACAAAGTATCTGAAACAAAACCACTTCATTGACACATCAATCCAAAAGGCTGGTATAACAGGCTTCTCTAGATGCATTGAACATAACAGCACCATATGGTATCAAATCCTGACAGCCAAAAGAGAAGGAAAGGATCTTCATGTCTTGTTCCTTGACCTGGCCAATGCATATGGATCTGTTCCTCATTCATTACTGTGGACCTTTGAAGTCTTCCAAGTGACTGCAACAATAATAGATCTGGTAAAACACTACTTCAAGGATCTGCAGTTTTGCCTCACAACATCAGGCTTCACCACAAAGTGGCAACCTTTGGAAGTAGGCATCATCATCTCCCCTTTGGCCTTTATGATGGCAATGGAGATCCTCATCAGAGTTTCAAAATTGGTGGTGGGAGGAGTATGACTACAGGGTAGTCAGAGGTTACCACCAATTCGAGCCTATATGGATGATATAATAACACTCACAACAAGAGTTCCCTGTACCAAGAAAATGATGAAGAAACTTCCTCAAAACGTAACAGGTGCAAGGATGAAGCTCAAGCCCAGCAAATGCAGAAGCATTTCCATAGATTCTATGTTAGTGGAACACCCATACCAACTGTTTCAGAAATGCCATCAGAGAGCTTGGGACGATGATCAAGACCCTTACTGAATCTGAAGTGGCAGTCATTCAAACAGCGGCCCCCCGGGTGGCAATGGGAAGGAAGTGGACTCCGTCGGAACTGGTTCAGATTGTGAAGTCTGCTCTTCACTTCAGGGATGTGGTTGGTCAAGTCCAACATGGGAGAACAGGTCTCAGGCTCATCCCAAAAGCTGCTCTGTGGCACAAATCAATATCTGTGCAGAAGAAACTGCTGGTAGTAGAGGAAATCATGAGACAAGAGGAAACAGAGAGACATGCCAAAGCTGTCTCAATGGCCAGGCAGGGAAGATGGACCAACTGGGAGAGACTGGAGAAGAAAAGGCTCAGCTGGCATGACATCTGGAAGATGGAGGGAGCATGTTTTATCATCAGAGCCACGTACGACCTGCTACCTTCCCCCCAAAATCTGAAACTATGGTACAGAGAAGATCCCACCTGTTCTCTTTGTCAAGCACCAGTATCCCTGAAGCATATCCTATGAGGATGCACTACTAGTCTCAGTAGTATAATGGCAGTATAATGAAGTACTCAGACAGTTGGCGTCAAAACTGGAAGAGAAGTGAACCGCTCTCATAAATGATCTCCCACAAACAACATCAGACAAGGTCCACTTCACACAGTTTATACCAGCTGGCCATCCTCAATAGCACCAAACAAAACTAAAAGATACAAACATTCTGCAGGCTGCTCTAGATTGGAGATTGGAATGATTAAAAGATAGTGTTTCCCCCAGAGATAGTGACAACAACACTCCAGCCAGACTTGGCCCAAAGCTGGCTGATGTTGTGGAGCTGATACTACCATGGGAAGATGGGGTTAAAGAAGCTTTTGAGAGGAAGAAAGACATATATTCTGACCTAGCAGCAGAAGCTTCCCAGAACGTCTGGATGACCATCATCTTCCCAGTAGAAATGGGATGCAGGGATTTGGTGCTATATCCACCACCAGTCTGTTGAGGAAAATGGAATAGAGGGGTCGCTCCCTCCAACAGGCTGTCACATCAAGCCACATCAAGTGCTGCTGAGAAAAGCAGCAGTTGGCTCTTGATAACGAAGAATGAGAACGCCTGGGCAAACAAAGAGACATACTGTATGCAGCTAGGCGTACACGTGGCTCAGGGAGAGGTGCAGAGGTAGGTGTCCTACCTCTACCATGCAAAGTCCATCGAGGGACATGGAGGGTGTGGCATGGAGGGGGGTGTATCTGGGATGCTGGGTACACCATTAGGGCCTCTGGAGATGACGTGGGCTTCAACTAAAGAAACGTTGATGAAGCAGGGTGCCCACCTGATGACCCCAACGATATACCTACCCTCCCTTTCACCACTCAGCTCCAACAGCTAACATCCAAGGTGCCGATGATCCAAAGGGATTGAAACATCTAGTTCTATTTGCTTTACCATAGGGTAAATAGGGTCGCCACTAACACTATCTCACAGAGAGCCTTTTTTGTGTTTTCATGTTACCTGAAGGCCACTGTAGGTTGTTGTGACTCATAAAATTACAGATAGTGAGATATATAACACAATGTGCAATAATAATATATACTATGGGAGTTGTGAGTAAAATAATAATTTATGGGTATGCTATAGAATGTAACATATTGATATAGAATAGTAATCTAACTTTGACGTTAGTGTTTAAAATGATGCTGATATAGATCCTATAAACAGTAAAGATTGAGTCAGATCAACAAGATATTACTCACTGGAGCTCCAGGGTGACCCTGCTCCCCCTTCTCACACATGCAGGTCTTTGGATGTGGGCACTAAAATGAAGACAAAAAAGAGCAAAATATGAACCAAAGTCAACAGTGTGAATTATTAACCATAAATGAAAAAAAATAAAGAAACAAAAGAAAACTAAAGCAATTAGTATTGATATAGAAGCTCTACAGTGAAGCAAATAAGTGATCATAGGGATGATATTCTTAATGAACATCATATTAACTTACCCTGGTTTTCATGACGGTGTTCTAAAAGAAACAAAGATAGAATCACTCATCAGTTATGTCATATGAGCTTGTTATAACACTGGACATTCACATGGAATTATTTACTGTACATTACCACTGTGTGCAAATACTGTTTCATTGACATGGTTGGAAAGCACAGGTACTAATAACATTACATAAGGCTCTGTTCTATTAAAAAGTCCCAGTAAGTCATGATCATGTGAAAATGAGCTGGCATGAACAAACCAGGACCCTGACATGGAAGCAGCTAAATGGAATTCAGCAATACCTGTGTGTTTCCTTCTGTAACACATCAAAATGTCTTTCTTTGAGAAAGGCCCGTTAAATTCAGAGTTTCCTTCCAAAACACACTGTGGTGATATATAGTGAAATAATTCTCCATTTTGGGAGAAAAGGCTCTTTGATGGAATGTTAGATGAGATACAGCGGCTTCAGAAATTGTTCAGATCCCTTCACTTTTTACACACATTATTGTTTTCATTTTATTTTAAAAGGATAAAACTGTCATTTTGTCGATCAGTCTACACTCAGTAATTAAGAATAACAAAGTGGAAACACTTTTTCATAAATTTGTTTTGTTTGTTAAAGATCAATAACTATAATCTTATCCATTTACAATTAAATCTACAACACAAAGTGTGCAAAAGAGGAAAGGCTTGGAATACCTTCTGAAACCATATATATAATGTTTTAATTAGCGGAGGTGCTGGTCGGCTGATTTAGTTTCTGTTGGATAGAGCCGGCTAACTGCTGGTGACAGTATATTAAAAATAGTGATGTCATTTTAACGCGTTAATTCGATTAATTAATTAAGACGCAATTTAAAGCGTTAAAAAATTTGACGCAATTAATTATGAGTATCAACGGTGGCGAGCCAATGCTTGCGCATTTAAATTTTGGCCCATTGAAGGACCCGTAGTCTTCTCGGCCGTGCTACGTCACCTGCGCCGGCAAATTAACAAGGCAATGGGCAACAATAACAGACATGGACAAGACTCAGGAGGATGAGGCAAGTGCGTCTTCAGTCGGGCCACTGAACGGCAAGTTTATTTACAAAAAGAACAGAGACGGGACGATAAATAAAAACGCTGTGATTTGTAGTTTTTGCAAAAAGGAGTTCTACAGGAGTTTTTACATTTTTGAAGACAGCTTTATTTTATTTATTTAACTGTATTGCTGTATTTGTTTTACATTTTTGAATAATGCACCTGGCCTAACTGGTTTGCGGATGTGCTTGACCTTTACTTTTGGATATCATTTATGAAGCACAGTTCACCAATAAAAAAAATTGGATTTCAAATCTTCTCTTCTTACTGTATTCAATTTATTAGTCATGCACTACAATTTTTTAATATCCTAGAATTTAAATTCTTTATCAGGAGACCTTTAGCAGATATGACATTAAAATGCAATTAATTTGATTAATTAATTATAAAATTTTGTAATTAATTCTATTAATTTCTTTAATTGACTGACAGCACTAATTAAAAGTGTTTCCTACTTCATAAAACTTAAAAAGTGTTTCTTTTATCTTTTGAAACTTGTATCTGGATGTTGTTTTTTTTGCCAGACTACCCTGCATTTTTTTATTGTAACACTGTGTGATGTCATCACCTGCTGCTCCAACTGACTATAATGTCAGTACTGTAAAGTTTCATATACTTTCTCCTTATTAGACAGCACTACACTATATGCTTAGAATAAATATATAGTCATTGTTTTATCATACTTTTACATTTTTTGTGAATGCATAGGGTGTGATGTATGTGTTGAATGTTCATTGTCAGCCTGACATCTCACAGACATGACTGACCAGTTCACTGAAGAGTCTCTCCTCCAGCTGGCTGTCAGTGAGGCTGAAGACATGTTGCTGTGAGGGAGCACTGGCAATGGACCGCAGCTTTGTACCCATGGGACCATCCTTGTTAGGGCCAGACAGCCTTATGGTGAACACCCTGATGTTGTGCTGTTTGGCCTCAGCAGCAGCCATCACAGCACTGGGGCTGCGAGGGTGGTCCAATCCATCTGTCATCAACAGTGCCACCCTCAAGCTGCTGGAAGACGTCTCATGGCTGAACACATGGGTGGCATTGGTGATGGCATATGCTGAGTAGGTACCATGGCCGATGAACTTCATGGTGGCCACCCGGCTCTGGAAGACATCTAGGTCCTGCCAGTCTCTGAAGTTGTGCTCCACTGAAACCGTGCTGCTGTACTGCAGAGCAGACAGCCGCAGCCGCAGCCGCCAACCAGCTGCATGGAGCTGCATGAGCTTGGTGCTAAAGTGCAGGATGAATTCCTTCTGTCGCTCAAACAGCAGAGCTTTGGCTTTCTCCGAACTGTCCACAATGAACATAATCTCCACTGGGCAGATCAAGGCTTTCCAGCAAGCAAAACACAGCACAAAGTGTTAGCCCTCAGTGTTCCACCAGTGATGGAGCCTAAGGATGAATGTATTGCTCTTGCCACGCATCCAACACTTTGGTCAAAAAGATATCCTAGACTACGAGTCAGACTGCTATTTAAATTGGTATAAATTACAATGCTGATACCCCTGATATTTCACCATTACCTTTGGGTTTATTTTGTTCTTGAAAAATAAGCCAGAAAGATCTTTTAAAATAATGAATGGATTTCCAGTAGAGCCTAGCCAATAGAATGGTCATGCCAATATTATAATCAGATCCAATTGGCATATTATGGTTCTTTGGGTATGAGCACATGATGTATAATTTTTTACATGGTTATCACGGCTTTAAATTGTAAATTTAGCTAATTGTTAAATTTACTGAAGTTTATAATTTTATTTATTGTACCTGAAGTCTAGCACAATGATTCTGAAAGAGTCATGAGGGCTATAGCGTGACACCTCATTAAATGATTAGTGACTCAGGCAATGTCAGCTCAGCTTCAATTTCACATTAAACCTTTCAGCGAAATCTCAGAGTTCAGTACCAAGCATTGCAATATATATTTAGACAAAGCTTTAGGTTCAAAATTTGTCATTTATTAACTGCTTCTAAACCATTTACTACTTAACAGGCACTTAATACTAACAAAAAGAAACAAGGGTAAGGGTTCAGGTCATGTAAGACTATAACGTTGAGTTGAGAGGTTATCAATGCAACACTGGTACATTTCATGACTTTTGAAAGACTTACTTTTTGCCTCATTGATGATGATCTGATTGTCCAGTCTCTGTCCTTTCTTCCTCCTGCTTTGGCATCTTGTTGAGTTTGACAGAGTCAAAACAACAATCATAACCTTTAGCCCTAACCGTAACCACTGTTGCATCATCCTTCAGTCCAGCTGCTCAGCCTGTCGAAATGTGAAGAGGATTACAGGAGAAACATTTTCTTCTGGGAGACTTGATACTAAAAAAATAGTCATTTGACCTATGCCCTATGACCTATGAGTGCATCTTTAATCCACTTTCAGCCAAGAGCTGCATCGAGCTTTCATCAAGACAGAGAGGGACAACAGCAGTCACTGCTCAAGAAACAACAATTCCCTTAGCATGCTATGACAATGGTTAATATAGTCAATAGTGTGTGGGCCTATAGGGCACACACTGTTATAGCTGAGGTCACATTTTTATATGTACAACTGCTGATTTCACATTATCATTCACCCCTCTGCTGTATTGGCCACATCTTCTATTATATACTACTACTGCACTTATTGCTATGCAGCCTACTACTGCTACTACTATTGCTGGTTTGATGACTGCTGCTGCTACTATGATTTCTAATGTTACAACTACATAAAAGCATCTTATTATTATTACTGCTCGAGCTATTCCAAGTCCATTTTTTCTTTCTGATATAGCGATTCCAATACCTGAACATGTGGATCAGCAGATATTGAGTACTGATCCAAAACCACTGCTTTGACACACATGTTGTAAAAGCTGTATACAAACAACCCTGTGTAGGCATTATAGGACTGCTATCACAGATGTATGGCATGGCTGAGGTTAAATGCTTTTGTATAACATAATTATTTTATTATCTAATTAGACTGTCAGTCAGTTCCAGGTATGAATAACAATTCCTTTAAAAAAATTAATTGCATCCACAGTTAAGTTAAATGACAAATTTAAGTGATTAAACAGTATAACAACAGTATTAAACAGTAGTGTCATAAATCAAGGAATAAATAACAACTCCTGTACAAAAACTCCTGAAATCAATTTTTCATCTATGCTCTAAAAGAGTATCTGACAGTGGCTGCACAGCATAACAGTTCCTTTTTGGGTTATTGTTGCTGAATGGCAAACAAGGATTGATTTGCAGGAAAATTGCTTTTTTATAAAGTTTATTAACAAATTATATGGTATCAGATGGGTGCATAGATCAGGCTACTTACAGATACCCGATCCAGTATTTTAGGGAATATTGGAGGCATTTCTAAAACTACTACTAGGTATTGGAACAACTCTATGTATTACTGCTGCTAGTATGTACGGTGTAATGGCAACTATTATATTAGAGCAAGACAATATGAAGACAAAACCTATGAGCAAATATAGAATTGTCTATGGTCAAAGATTTTGCCTTACTTTTTAGATTTAAAATTGTTAGATTATTTTTGCATCAGAGTAATAGGTATTTTAATTCACTGGATTAACCAAAAGCAAGCACTCCATTCTGCTTACTTTATCTATTAATATTGTCTCAATTTATTTTTCAGAAGGTGCATTTTATCACAATGCACATCAATATCAAGATATACAGTGGCAGTAACCAAATGTAATCTGATTTTAATCGAAGTCAAAAGTATAGACAAACACAATGTTCTTAAGATAACAACACACAAGCAGTTATAATTTTGCATATCTTCAATGAACACACCCATCAGACACGGTGTTGTGGGACACAGTAAGTGAACTAAACTAATGCTTTCAAAAAAAGCTAATTGGAGTCAATACTTAACAAACTTGGAAGTATAATCAATGAAACACATTTGGAACTGTGGGTTTGAGCTACTTTGATTTATAAAAGCCACTCTATTATTTTCAGCTTGCAATCCACAAGAAGCATCTGCTGATGTGAACCATGCCAAGCAAAAGGCGATCTCAAAATACCTACAATTAAGAGTAATTGATTTGCATAAAGCTGGAAAGAGTATGACAAATTGTTAAAGTGTTAAATTAATTGTTAAATGGAGATGATTTGGTATTGATGCAAGTCTCCCTATAAATGGATGCCCAGAAACACAATCCAGAATCCTAGAGTAACAGTTAAAAGGCTTAAAGGAATCATCGGAGCTGGTGAACATCTCTGTTCATGGATCTGTCATAGACAAACCATGATGTACTGTATGGTTGTATGAAGCAAAGCATCCATGGCAGAACACCACGCTATTGGGAAAATGTTTTGTGGATTGATAACACTAAAGTTAAATTGTTTGGGAATACACACAGCACAGTGTATTGTGTAAAACAGCACTGCTTGCCAGCATGAACACATCATCCCAACAGTGACGTACATTAAAGGGAGTGTCATGATGCTACTTCTGGGTCTGGACAGCTCAGCACCATGGAGATAAAGGAATTCCCAAGGTTATCAAAGCATCATACCAAGGCAAAATTTCCTGTGAACATTGTACAGGACTGATCCACAGAGACTGGCGAAGCAAGCTTAAGGTTATTGTTGCAAAAGGAGATTCAACCAGCTTTTAAATGCAACATTTGCATCCTACTGACAATTAGATTTTGATCTCATTAATCTTTCATTCATTTACTTTATTCGACCAACACTGATGTTTGATGGTTGTGTTCAATACAATTCAAGACATGAAAAATTATTCATGTTTGTGTGTTATTATCTTAAGCACATTGTGTTTGTCTATACATATGACTTAGATGATGATCAGATCACATTTAGTTGTCAGTTAATGCAGATAATTCCAAAGACTACTACTACTAATAATAATAACAATAACACTGATCTTGCAGTGGTGAATGTTATATTTAATTAACAATGAAACAACAACATCATTTATCAGTTGGTATGCACTTTTACTGCTCTCTAGAAGGAGTAACTCAACTACAACATACTGAATCAAAAAATAGCCAGTAATAGTTACGTACCTCTCCAGGTTAATGCATTAATGCACCGGTGCTGCAGTGCTGTTCCGGGCTGCTCCCACTGTCGAGGTACACAGAGCAGCGAACCAGCTGCACGAATGGCCACAGTACACGTTGACAAGTTAATCATACTACAGCAAATGTGATATCCTGTTGCTCCCTTCAGAACAAAATTCCCTTCAGAAAGAAAACAATTTGCAATCATTTTTTCATGTTTTTCGCAGTTTTATTTTATATCATATTTTATTTTATATTTATATAATTTAGTACTTAAATCACATATTTAGGAGTATGTTTATGTTATTTGTAGTTGTACATTTCTCTTATAGTTTTCCATGAGATCTCCAGCTTTTATTTTGAAGATACTGACGCAAAGTGACGCATTTACACCCATTGCATTATTGATAACAGTCTGTAAATCTGCATGTGAGCGAGTCTTTTAGTCTTGAAGTTACTTGAATTTTAAACTGCTTAATAGGATTTTTATGTAGTTTACCTCGATTGAGCTGTTAAGATTTATATATTCTAAGAACTTTCATCAGATGGCACAGGGACTTCAATTCTCCTGGCACAAATGCTTATGGGCAGAAACATACACAGCAAACTGACAATATACAGTGGTGGGGGAAAAAATACTTTTTCTACATCTTATTCCTTTACAAGTAATCATCCTGCATTCAAAATATGCAGAATCACAGAAGTATTTCTTCTAACTATTTTAGTTTAGATAGATTACATTTGCTATTAGAAAAAGAAAAAAAGCGATATTAATGCATATAAAGCATGTCAATGCTGTAGCTTTATTTTATAGTTTATTTATCTCTCTTAACCTAAAACTATTTATCATATTCTGTGTTATAAGCTGATATTTTTGGATGGAAACTCTATTATAGCTGTTAGCTACCCTGTAGTGGGAAACATACAATTGATTTAAGTTGAAGTAAAAACAGCAAAAACAAAAAGCCATCATGTTCAACGCCATCTTGCCAGAGAGATATCTTCATTACACATTCAGCAGACGTTAACCTTTATTTAGAATCATGTGTCTGGCACCTCATGTTGTATGTTGAATATTCATTTTTTCCTTATAACTCTGGTTTGGTCTCCACCAGCTGTGGAGAAAAATATGTATCTTCACATTGCTGCTAAATGCTCCACCTGGTCCACCAACTGCTAATTTTGTCTGTTTTCTGTTTGTTGCTGGGAGGGAATACAAAATGTTGACCAGAGCATTTAAGTACTTGATTTAATTTCTTTCCACCACTTTCATTGGTGGACTTTCATCAATTTACGTAAACATTATTTACCCCTTGGTGCAAGAAGTTCAAGGTTCAAGGTTCTTATTATTATTATTGTCATGTGCACAACAATTACAGGAGTAGTCATTGGCAATGAAATTCTTGGGTCTCAGGCTCCTTCAGCACTGCAATATAAAGAAATGAAGATTAAAGTAAAGGAAAGAGTAAAATCCAGAATAAACACAGTAGTGCAAATAACAAATAAACATAAATAGTAGACAAATAAATGTAAGTGGCAGATTGACTTTTGTAGTGCAAATTAAGTTTAAGGTGTACAGTCCCTGACAAAAGTCTTGTCGCTTGGGTACAAGTTGACCTTAAGTGCCCCTCAAATATATGTCTAATCATTTTTTTTTACAAGTAGTAGATAATTTCAATCCCAACATCTTTTGAAGTAATGTTTTGATGCCAAATGAAACTGCTGAAAAGCATTCTAACGTTCACAGCTTGGTAAAGCCCACTGAGTCAGTTTTTGCAAAGACAAAAGTCTTGTTGCCTTGTCATATGATGCACCCAATCCTAAATTACAGCCTCACCTGTGATCAATAATTGATCAATCAGTTAGTGGGTGCGTATAAAAAGAACCCCAGCACACCAGACCTTCACATCAACTGCAACTTGACCTCTGACAACATGCCTAAAATTCACCCTGAGACCAAAGCGTTGATTATCAAGAGGCTGAAGACCAGATCCACTGCCGAGGTGGCTGACACCTTCAATGTGTCTCAGCGTCAAGTACAAAGAATAAGAAAAGGATTTGAAGAGACTGGAGATGTTTTTGACAAGCCCAGGTCCGACAGACCCCACAAGACAACTGCTCGGGAGGACCGTTTGTTGGCTCGAAAATCCAAGGCCAGCCCTTTTTCCACTGCAGCAGAGCTCCACCAGGCCTGGTCATCTCAAGTCCCCGTGTCAACCAGAACAGTTTGTAGAATTCAGTCTTGAAATGGCCTCCATGGTCGAATCAGTGCCCAGAAACCAGCACTAAACAAAAGGGCAATTAAATAAACGTGTGGCATTTGCCAAGGCCCACAGCCTGCTAAAAGGATGGACGCTGGAAAAGTGGCAGAAGGTGGATTTGTCAGATGAATCTTTGGTTGAATTACATCACAGCCACCACAAATATTGCAGGAGACCTACTGGAGCCTGCAATGGAACCAAGATTCACCCAAAAAACAGTTAAGTTTGGTGGCGGAAAAATCATGGTCTGGGGTTACATCCAGCATGGGCGTGTGCGAGAGATTTGCAGGGTGGAAGGCAATATCAGTAGCCTAAAATATCAAGAAGTATTAGTTACCTCTTACATTCCCAACCATAAAAGGGGTCAAATTTTGCAGCAGGATGGTGCTCCATCGCATACTTCCATCTCTACATCAAAGTTCCTCAAGGCGAAGAAGATCAAGCTGCTCTAGGACTGGCCAGCCCAGTCATCAGACATGAACATCATTGCGCATGTCTGAGGTAGAATGGAAGAGGAAGCATGGAAGACGGAACCAAAGAATCTTGATGAACTCTGGGAGGCACGTAGGACTGCTTTCTTTGCTATTCCTGATGACTTCATCAATAAATTGTATGAATCATTGTCAACCCGCATGGATGCAGTCCTTCAAGCTCATGGAAGTCATACAAGATATTAAATATGGATCTCACAGCACCACTACTTAATTCACTGATGTTATGCAAAATATTTTTGTATTTGAAGTAAATTATTTGTTCAATTTTCACATTACTCTCTGTAGGCGACAACACTTTTGTCTTGCCAAAATCAGACCTTTCTGTGTAGCAAATTTTTTTTTTGCATATTAAACATAATTTGGGAGGGTTTTAGCTTTCATATGAGCCATTTCTAAAACGAATGGATTAATTAAAAGTCAGGTTATAAGATGTTGTTTCTACAAAATGGATAAGTGACAAGACTTTTGTCAGGGACTGTAGTATGTAATGAATAATAAAAATGACAAATATGACAGCTCAAGAGTTTAACAGTCTTATGGCCTGGGGTATGAAACTGTCCCTGAGTCTGGTGGTGTGAGACTGTGTGCTGGGGTACCGTCTGCCAGACGGCAGCAGCTGGAACGGTTTGTTGCTGGGGTTGTGGGGGTCTTTAAGTAGGCTGCTACTTCAATATGATCCTACTATAAAACTATACTGGTGTTGATCAAAAAAATGTTATTGTAACTATCTTCCACTGAGAAGAGGACATTGCAAATATATACAAAAATAACTTCTATGGTGAGAAGGATAGAACATGGATAAAGAAGTAGGTCAGTGTCTGGTGTTAGAATGAGATATGGTCCATCTGGGGTGGGGGATAAAAAGGAATATTTAGGTTGTTTTAAATGTAATCTTTAAGAAGTTGTGTCCAAATAGAAACTCCAGAATGTTGAGTGACTGTGAAAAACTGTACCTAGGGGATATTGGTAGGAGAAACTTCTATTAACTACTCCCATAACTCATACAGACAGGTTCAGATAAGGCCTCTTGCCCAGTTCCTTACATAAATCATTAATATGGTGGAGACCTGCTCTTCTCCACAAAACTTACTAATTTTTTGTATTACCTGTATTACCTGGGACGCTTCAAACAACCTTTCCTTATATGACATACCAATTTGTTATTGTGGAGAATAAACTCATTTGCCATCATAAGAACATGTTTTCATTGTCTATGTCTGCTGTGGAAAAATTAAAAGGTTTGCCGGCTAAAGTGTATTTACATCCAGGACTTGTTCTTTAAATTTACATGAATCATTCAGTCAGAAATCTTCACAATGAAATTCCTCCATATTTTGGATAAACGCAAGAAGTAGAACCTAAATGTCAGTGATGATGTCTTATAGAGTTGTTATGGCTAGCTGACATAGAATAATATAAACATTCATTCTGAATTGTGTTTGTGGCAGAGCTGCTGCCTGCTGATGGAAACAAGGCTGATGAGAGAGGTAAACCAGAAGTCAAATTATGGAGGGTATAACCAAAATATAATGTGCTTAAAGATGCTAAAAGGTCCTGTAGAGTTGAGGGAAATGGCAGAGTTGGGTAATTATTATGTTATGTTAGTCACACATAGCAACAATGTTCATGTTGACTTGTCATTAGATACATTGTTTATATGAGAAAAAGATATGAAGCTGGGGTGAGTATTGGTAACTGGCTCAGCTGCCAAAATTGGGACGTAAGCTCTGGAGTAACTTTTTTTATGAATGCACAAAATAACCCAAAGCCAAAGCTTATGCATTGCTGAAAATTCATCTGATAAGAAAAAAGTGGTCTCAGAATCAAAATTGTAAGTGAAATGATACATCATTTGTCATAAAACAAAAGAGCTATTTCTAAACTCCTTTCCCCTTTCCATAAAAGGTAAATTTTGATGTTGGTTGATGGTTTTGACAGTAGCCTACTGTTTAAACATGACACCTTGTTACTGTCAAAATGGGATACTGTTTTTCGTCATCTTGATAGGAACAAATGTTTTTAAAGAACACAGAATAGATGATGTCTTCAGACGAAGCAATTTTCTGAATGGGATCAAACACAATTTGTCTTAAATATCTTATTTTCTACCTCATGAACTAAGCTAAGAAAAGCTAGCATAGTTGTGTTTAATGCATCTGGGAGAAGTTTGGCTTTGGGGTCAATCTAACCATAGTTGCTTTCCTGCGAAGACAAACTTTTCCTCCCTGCTGTTTTAGTGAGCCTTGCTAGAAAATATTAACACAGTAGGAGCTGTAGCTAGCTTTTTTACTAGCTATTTTACTTTTTCTTATTTGAGGCCATTTAAAATAATATTAAATGAATAATTTCAAATGAATAATAATTAGCCTTATTAAAGTATGGAAATTATGTTGTGTTTCTTTTCATTATGTTTTTTTGAATACAGCAATTAAAGTTACTTATTGTTTAATTTATCTTTCCTCACATTAAATTATTAGGTCTCCCATTTGCCAATAGTTGATAAAAAGAAAAATCTGACATTGTGTTTGAAGGTGTGCCTTCCTTCTTCAACATACATACATACTATTTTTATTTATTTATCTATTTTTTGATGTTGATGTTGTATAGGTTCAAGACCTTTCGAATGATAAAGGGAAAAGAGGTGAAGAAACCAGCCTCGGTCCCTGTTGCTGCTGGGTGTATGGGAAGAGACTCATGGTGCTCTTGGCTGTAGCTCACTGTCTGCAGACAGCTCAGTGTTAAGACAACACAGCCAGACAGCAACAACACCAGTAACAGGCTGGGAGTTTAGAGAACACTTCCTGCTGCAGTCCAACATTTTGAAAAGGTCGATGGGTGTTTTTTCAGAACACGACTGCACCCCCAGACACTTTCTGGAGTATGGAAAGTATGGAAAGCTGCCAATGGTGGGCAGGGAATGTGCCACAGCTTTACAGCACCTACAAAAGCATTTACAAGTTATGTGTAAGCTGCTATCATATCTCAAGGTTGTTAGAAAGAAGAAGAATAAGTAATTGGACCTTAATTTGACCCTAACCTTAAAGTTTATATTTGTCATTCTTTAAAGACATTTTGAGAAACAGTCTTTTTCTCATTTACATAACTGGTCAGAAGCAAAATTTTATTGTGTAAATACAAAAAGAAAAATCTGTTAATGCATTTCACACTAACATAATACACACTGAGTCCAAGATGAAACTATTCACTTCTTGCCAGAACTTGTGAGTAGTCATCTGTGAAACAAATTTAAATTTTTTTTCTTGTACAAAATATGTTATGAAATATGTATCTTTGATGTGCAACATGCAAAAGTAAACACAAGGATTTGAATCACTGTTTGGCTGTATATATACACACACAAGGAATACAATAGAGGGAAGGACCATCCATCTGGGAACACAGTGATACTTACTTTGTAAGAGCAATTGTGTAATGCTACTATTTATTTCACTTTCTTCTATCTGTCTCAAACTTACTGAAACAGTGTGCTCAATAGAGATATTGGTTGTGTATGTACAGTGAATTGGATAATTAGGTCACATTTTCAGTGGAAAACGAAATAAAAACACAGAAAATTCTCTGACTTCTCTTTGTATTTGTCAACATGTTCCAGGTCAGTCTGCGAAGATGACCTCATGTTTTCTCCTGCTCATTATCAGAAAACTGCTGTTGGCTATATTAAATACTATTATTCCTGCCAGTGTTTGTGCTTCAATGACCGAATTTCCCTCCTGGACTTATCACTGAGCAGTGATGTGTTCACACGCGTAAGCAGGGACATGTTGTCTTACTGCTGTATGTTCTTGTGTGCTTCTGAACTGTGATGCACAGCTGTGCCTGAAGCACAAATTCAAACTCAAAATTTTTGCTGATCTGACCTCAAGGTTACACATTGTTTAAATGTTACTTCAAAATTCCTCATACCCCTGTTTTTATTGCACATCAGGTTGCAGAGACAGGGTTAGGGCAGGTGAGTGCTTACATAAGGCATTTGTAGGTTATGAGGGATTCTTGAACTTGCCATGTTTAGATGTTAAATCTCCCTGTGGCACTTGAGACTTTGGCCAGCCTGACAGCTTTATACAGTTAGTCCAAAATCCCCATACTGGGTCCCTGCTAGGCATGTGATAAATAAATAAAAGGTTGTTTTACACATTTTGGCTCACATTGCATCAAGAAGAGCTGCTGCAATCATGACCAACAGTGTAACAAATTCAGTGTTTTTCTTGGTATGTGAGCATGAACTAATAACTTTTTGAGGCATTAATATGGGTTTTAAACAAGGAGAACTTTACAAGATCCACAGCTCAGTCTAAGGTTAACAGCTCATTTTAAGGTCAATGGAGGTTAACCTTAAAATAGGGAATAAGGAGATGATGTTTTTATGACTTAAACTGCTTGACAAAGGCAAGCAGAGAAACAGAGCCAATCTCTGTTTCTTCACTGAGTGTGATGATGACCTGGGTAGTTAATTTAAGATGAACAGGGGTTTGTCAGAGTTGACCTACGCACAGGATCAAGAGGATCATTTTTTGTGACAGTTTCAGGAGAGTTGCTCTTCAAAACTGCAATGAAAACTGCCTCTGGAGCAATTAACTCCTTCAAAGAATTCCACTTTCAATGTCCCATTGAATAGCTGCCCTTTTCTTCTGTTGTAAAGATGTTAAACACCAGATTAAAGCTGCACTGAGTAATAATTTCTTGATAAAAATTGAGTAAATGACCATGAGTAATGTCAGAGGTGTCACTCACAGTGACACATCCATACACTTTCCATCAGCATTACACAGCTTTTCAGTCTCTCTTGTTTTGTTCTTCTTAAACAAACTCACATTAATCAGTTGCTCACAAACATGACTTCAAATAAATGCTAACAAATTTGCTGTGTCAGCTGTCATGCTTTTGGACTTTTTGCAACTTTTTACTTTTTCTTTGACAGCTGTAACAGCAGTTTCTTTTCAGCACTTCAGTGTTGGCATACTATTGTGCTTCCCCCAAGCAGACAAAAAGGATACCATTAATGCAGATGTTAAATTACAGCTTAACTCACTTGGTTGAAATAAAACCCACTGAGAACTGCACACTGGTCTCAATTCTTTGACAATTAAAGAAACTAACAATGTTCATTTTTACTGAATTACAATGTCAACTTGTTAGCAATCCCCAGTGGACAACCTATACAAAAACTGTTTCCACATCACTTCAACCATACCTTTGACAGTGAGTTGCTGAAATTGAAACTGAAATTGCTTAAAGGCTGAATCATTTACTGGTTGGGCTTTATATTAAACAGCTTGTTTTGTCTGACAAACAGTCCAAAGGTCACAGTTTTACAATGATGTGAAAAGAAGAAAATCCTCAAGAAGCCAGATCCAGCAAACATCTTGTAAATGATGCAAATTTTAAAGCGATGATCAAAATTCACAATTTTGACAGAGTAATCATTCAATATGCTAAAGTGTGTCAGGATTACAGTTGCATGGGTGAAAGGTTGTTTGAGCCAAGTTAAACACAAAATGAATGAATGAATGTGTGTGCCAAATAAAGTGTGTGAGATGAAAGCGATAGTGTGTGGATAGAAGCAGATGGTGCAGATGCTGCATCATTGACAGCAGTGCCTCAACTTGCTGGAACATGGCAGCTGCTTTCCTCCAGGCAACTCCTTTCCCACTAGCAGCACACTGAATTTGACAGGGATATACTTAGTACTCTGGTAAAGATATATACAGCCATGGAAAAAATTATTAGACCACCCTTGTTTTCTTCAATTTCTTGTTCTTGTTGTAATGCCTAGCACCACTAAAGGTACATTTGTTTGGACAAATATAATGATAACAACAAAAATAGCTCATAAGAGTTTAATTTAAGAGCTGATATCTCGCCATTTTCCATGGTTTTCTTGATAATAACCAAAATCACTTAAGTTCTTACATTAATAGCTATGGCATTTACTGCCAAAAACAGTGCTTTTAGGCATTCCATGTTTTCTTTTCAGTCTCTTTTAGTCACATGATACACACAGGAGTTAGTACTTGATTGGATAACCATTGTTTTGATGACTGCAGCCATGTGTCTTGGCATGCTCTCCACCAGCTTCTGACATTGTTCTGCTGTCACAGCAGCCCATTCCTGTTGCACAAATTCAAACAAATTTGCTTTGTTTTTGGGCTTGTGGTTCTCCATTTTGAGTTTGATGATTTTACACAGGTTTTCCATTGGATTTAGATCTGGTGATTGAGCAGGCCAAGGCATGGTTTGAATGTTCTGGTTCTCCATCCAGGCTTTAATTGACCTTGCCATGTGGCAAGGGGCATTGTCTTGGAAAATCCAGTCATTCGAGGCAGGAGAGTTTTCCAGCTGATGGAAGAAGACTGTTTTCAAGAGTAGCCCTGTACGTGACCTGGTTCATTCGCCCTTCACACAATAGCATTTGCCCTGTTCCACCCATACTGAAACAACCCCAGATCATCACTGATCCACCCCCATATTTTACTGTAGGGGCAAGACAGTCTGGTTTGTAAGCTTCTCCAGGCTTCCTTGTAACCAGTAAGTTGGCTGGAGTGGGCATCAACTCAAAATTGGATTCATCACTGAAGAGAACCTTAGCCCAATCATCAACAGTCCAATCCTTGTGATCCCTAACAAAGAGTAAACGGGCCTTCTGCTGCCTTTCGTTGATGAAGGGCTTCTTCCATGCCCTGTGTGAATTCAGACCAGCTTCAAGAAGTTGGTTTCAAACTGTCCTTGCCGAACAAGTCACATTTCTCGACAGCGCCCACTCATTTTTAAGGTCCCTGGAGGTCTGACAACAATTCCTGACACAGGAACGGATGAGTGCACGGTCATATCGTGGGGTAGAAAGATGTTTCCTGCCTCAACCAGCTAGCAATTTGGTAGTACCATGTTCGGCTTGTTTTTTCTTGGTGTAATGAATGGCTGTCTTGGAGATCTTCAGTTTTTTGGCTACCTGTCTCTCACTCATGCCACATTCCAGCAGTGCCAAGATGGCTGGCTTTTGTGGCTTCACATACTTCTTTTGTTTTAGGCATTATGTGAGAGCTGACAACTTCTCAGATGTGCTGCGGCTTGAATGTAAGCAGGAAACCACTCCAGGCCTTTGCATGTGCAGTGCTGCTAATGACATGAAATGGCCTCTTATATACCCTGGGAATACAATTCAGTTTAAGCAATGTCAAATAGGACATAAAGTATTATGTAATCAGCTGCATTTTTTGTCGTGTTCATTGTATTCTTCAGGTAATATACCTTCAGTGGTACCAGGCATTAAAATGAACAAGAAATTGAAGAAAACAAGGGTGGTCTAATAATTTTTTCCATGACTGTACATACTTCAAGGTTACAAGGTTACAAGGTTCTTTATTGTCATGTGCACAACAATTACAGGAGTAGTCATTGTCAATGAAATTCTTGGGTCTCAGGCTCCTTCGGCATTGCGATATAGAGAACGAATATTAAAAGGAAAGAAAGAGTAAAATAAAAAAATAAACAAATAAACACAGTAGTGCAAGTAAACGCAAGTAGTGCAAATAAACAAATAAGAAACTAAAATAAATAGTAGACAATAAACAATAAACATAGTAGTAGATTTACTTTTTATGGTGCAGGTGGAGTTTAAAGTGTATATAAAATGTAATAAATAATAAAGTGACAAAAAAATGACAGCTCAGGAGTTTAATAGTCTTATGGCCTGTGGAATGAAACTGTCCCTGAGTCTGTTGGTGTGAGACCGGATGCTGCGGTACCGTCTTCCAGATGGCAGAAGCTGGAACAGTTTGTTGCTGGGGTGGTGGGGGTCTTTGATTATCTGCTTGGCCTTCTTCCTACACCGCTGGGTGTAGAGGTCCTCCATGGATGGCAGCTTCATCCTGGTGATGTTCTGCGCAGTTTTCACCACCCTCTGTAAGGTCTTACGGTTGAGGGCGGAGCAACTGCCGTACCAGGAGGTGATGCAGCCGGTAGGATACTCATGATGGTGCATCTGTAGAAGCTGCAGAGTATCCTGTTGTCCATGTTGAGCCTCCGCAGCCTGCGGAGGAAGAACAGCCGCTGTCGTGCTGTTCTTTTGATTGTGTTGGTGTGTAGGGTCCAGGTCAGGTCCTCACTGATGTGGACCCCGAGGAACCTGAAGCTGCTGACTCTCTCCACCGTCGTCCCTTTGATGCTGATGGGGGTGTGTCCTTCACCCTGCCACTTCCTGTAGTCCACAATCAGCTACTTGGTTTTTTCGACGTTGAGGTGGAGGTTGTTGTCCTGGCACCAAGATGTCAGGGCTCTGACCTCCTCTCTGTACGCCGTCTGGTCGTCGTCGGTGATCAGGCCGATGACGGTCGTGTGCGAACTTCACGATGGTGTTGGAGCTGTGTGTGGCCACGCAGTCGTGTGTGAACAAGGAGTACAGCAGGGGGCTCAGCACGCAACCCTGGGGGGTGCCGGTGTCGAGAGTCAGGGTGGAGGATGTGGTGGTGCCCATTCACACTACCTGGGGTCTGCCCGTCAGAAAGTTCAGGATCCAGTCGCACAGGGCGGTGTTGAACCCGAGGTCCCTGAGCTTCATGACGAGCTTGGAGGGCACAATGGTGTTAAATGCTGAGCTGTAGTCAATGAACAGCATTCTCACATATGTGCTCCTCTGGTCCAGGTGGGAGAGGGCAGTGTGGAGGGTGAGGGCGATGAAGTCGTCTGTGGACCTTTTTGCCTATAGGCAAACTGCAGAGGGTCTAGTGAGTCAGGAAGGGAGGATGTGATGGATGATTTGACTAGCCGCTCAAAGCACTTCATGGAACTCTTGAAGCATGTGGGGACCACAGACTGGAGCAGTGACATGTTGAAAATGCCTGTGAACACATCTGCCAGCTGATCTGCGCACACCCTGAGAGCTCGGCCAGGGATGCCGTCAGGTCCAGGAGCCTTGTGTGTGTTGATCTTTTTTAAAGATCTGCACACATCTGCCCGAGTTAAGATCAGTGGGCTGGGGTCCTGGGCCTTCTGCACCTCCCCAGCCGGGGAGCAGCTCTCAAACCGTGCAAAGAAAGCATTCAGATCATCTGGGATCATCATACTGTACACTGGTTTGCCATAAGGCTTTACTTTGCAGTGATAATTTCACCTTTGATCACATTTTATGTCACTATTTCTGATTCTGGTTGGCGTTTGACATTCTGTGGAAGATTGATACACTCAACCCCTGGGCTCCAGAAAAACTGGATCATGTAACATAATATTTCATTAAAATATCCCACATCACGAATCACATGATTCCACAACATTTTCTTTCCAATAACCTGTGAAGTTAGTAAAATACATTTTATGTATTTTGTGAACGACTGTGAAAAGCTGCCCCAACAACTTAAGGAGTCAAAACAGATAAATATAAAGCAACTTTAATAATAAACGCAATAATAACAGAAATTATTTTTGTTTTTTAAAGTTCTTAATTGTCATACTACCTCGATAAATATAGTTCTGAATATATATTATATAATATAAACTTTATCTGATCTTGTATTTGTTATGAATTTATCCACATCTATACTTTTACTCATTTACTAATTCTCTCTCATGTGGGAACTGACTGCTACACACTTTTCCCACACTATACATATAATACACATGGACAGCTTTCACTGAAAATACTGTTTTAATACTTTTTTCATCCAGCAGTTAGAGGTGTGCAGCCGACTCCACATAAACATGGACACAGTGAGTTATGTTTAGATCACTTTTCTGGGAACTTAACTCAAACCATGTCTGTGGAGACTCTCATTCATCCAGGTCATAGTATTCAAAGAGCATCGTACAATGGCTTGAAAACCCAAACCATAACTACCTCTGCATGCCCAGTGGACAGACAGACAAGACAGACAGATAAACACCGTGCTTTTCCCATGAGGGAGCAAATAAGTGTGAACTAACTCATCTCTGAAAGTATTGCACATCCCTACAGGAGCTTTGTTTCCAGCAGTAGAGAGAACATTTTGTCTATACGATCTATCTAAAAAATGTTGTTTTAATTTTCTTTGATAGAATTGTATTTATCAAAGTCCATAGCCAAATTACAAACTTTGTTTGACCTGCTGCAACCTGAAAAAAATCCAAAATGTTTTTTTTTTCTATTCTTTAAAACATTACGCAAATACTTAACATTCCTGTTACCCTTTTACTATTAAAATTTTTGTTGAGATCCTTTCAGTCTGGTTGTTCTCATTTCTATCAGAAAGATAATGTATTACTGCCCTCAGGTCTTCGTTATGATTCACTACCCATGGTAGCCTCTGCCTAAAAGTGCCTGAAGAGTGTTTGCTTTTCTTAAATGTTATCAGGGTTTCATCATCAAGAGAGCCTTAAGGCTTCCTGGAAATAGTGCAACACAGTTCAGTCTCTTTATGACAGTGTATCACTAAGGGTGGACTCCCACCAGGCCAACTGCACCCTGCCCGGGCATGCTTGAAGAGGCTGGCTGAGGAACAGTATGCATTCGGTGTGACCTTGGCAATCACGCAACTCACACCCAGAACAACTCCAAATAGGCCACAAAATAAGTCACTGAATCAAAAAACCCACTGTGCTGAGCACGAGGACTATTCTTAATCACAACAAGCTGCATAGTGATGATGCAAGCTCATCATGGGCCCAGTGCAACCTCAGCACAGACCAGCAGGGGAAGCAGGCACCATGGTGCCAGGCAGCTGGGTCCAGTGTGACTGCACCTTAGAAAGAGAGAAGTGGGATGATGCTGTGATCCTGCAATGTGCATATGCTGTTATAAGTACTGGCCTTTACATATGATGACAGATTTCCAGCACAAACATTTGCATTACTGTGAATTTTTTACTTGTTTTTTGTAAGAATGGACACCACTAGACTGTAGGTCTATACAGAAAGTTGAGTTTATTTCAGGGGAATGTATGGGTACGTTATCTCTGGCTCCATAGGTCTTCTGGAAATATCGCTAGTCGTACTACCCCCTGCTGGCAGCAGTGGGGAGTATGAATAGTGCTCACGGTCAGAAGCTTTAATTCTGCTGCTTTCAATACAGACCATCAGAACTATCCATCTTTCATGCTGATACAAAACATTTCAGAGCCACTGCTTATTCAGTGCATTACTATTTCATTGCTAACATAAAGCTAAACAATATTTAGAGTAAGAGGCCAGCTAAAGTGCACTGGCTACTGTATGACAATGACCGTTCACCATCATGCAACAAATGGGCTTTTTTAAATTCATAAATTAAAAAGATTTAACAATCCCATGCAGGTTTGGAAAGTTTCTCATTTAATGGGATGAGATCACATCATGTTGATGTATCAATAAGTCTCAAAGTGTCCATTTAATAGGGACTTTTGTTTCTATCAATACACTTTAAGTTGCCAGCAAATTAGAGTTGAAATAAAGTGGTTTATATCTAATCTTGTTGGATGCTTTAGCAGTATCAGCACACTGTTTTTGATATTCATCATAATGCAATAAGAAAATATTATATATAAATAAAACAAATACACTTCCATTTATAGTGTTTTATTTCTGCCTTTTAAAGACAGATGTTACTTTGAACGACAAAATAGAGAGCTTTTGCTGGACATATCAGGGGAAAAAAAGCAAAACTTCCACCAACTTTATTCTTTCAGGGACTTCATTTTTACTGTACAAACTTAAGTGAAAATACAGATCATCGAAAATTGCTTCTTTCAACAGAAAGGAGGCACAAACACCTAAAACTTTAGGGAACAGTCATCAAACATGAGAGCTCATCCACTTGAAGCCACTTGAAAAGGGTAGTACTGGGAGAAGTCATGGATGACCTTCAGGGCTTCATTATACAGCTCTAAATCTGTGGGACAGAGAGAACGGACTGATGAGTGCTACTATATCACAGTCACTGTATCATTTGCTACAATGAAAACATACCGAAAGGGATGCCCTTGTCATCTCGTAGCATGTGGTATGTTGTGGCCATGATTGCTCCTTTGTTGGACACCATGCCAATCACCTCCACAACACCGCTCAGCTCCTCTTCAAGCTGCGCCAAAATGAAGTGGGGTTTAAAGACCGGTTCATTGATGTCTCAAGAGTAAATCATACTCATCTCTTAACCATGAAAGCAGTGTTTTCTTAATGACATTTTGAGAGATTTCTCATTTTCCACATGACTGATGACATCATTGGTTCTTTAGACAGAGCTCCCTTGCCTTTGAGCATACTATGTGACATTAATGGAACAAGAGGAGAGGAGAATAATCAAATGGGATGTCTGTCTAGTGTATAGTGTTATAAGTAATGAACAATTTCATCTAACATGAAGCAACAACAGAATAAAAGCAATCAGCCAATGTAACTATCCTCATTCTCAAGTCATATCACACTGTAACTCATGACATGTTGTTGGTCATGAAGTCTAAATGCGTATTTGTGATTAGTTTGTTGAAGTCAGACAGTGAGTGACATCTGATGACAAGAATATATTTGGTACTCGTATCGGCAAGTCCCAAAATGTAAGTACTTGTACTTGTGATGGATAAGGTCATATCCTGCGATTGTCCTGTGATTTACACGATGTGGCAAACAGGGACCGAATCATGGAATTTAAAAATGAAAACAGAATCAACTACCATAAAACGCAGAATATAAAAGAATTATCTGGAATGTGAATTTGGTTTATAAAATGTAGGTATTCCCTGTGGTTTGAACTGTTTGTTCTCAGGGTCTGAACAGATAGCCACATTACAATCTTCAGGCAAAATGATTTAGAATATAGAACTTTTCTATTCACATGAAAAAAATGTTCTAATTTTGGAATTAAATGACATCACTTGGGTTAAAATGAATACAACATTAACTCAGTGACCCTCAACTCAGGCTTTCACTGCTATTATTAATGTTTTTCTTAAAGATAAAAGTACATTAATATCACACATTAATATTTATAGCTTCATTGGATTAAACTGGATTTACCTGTTGCCATGGTGAATCACAGTATCAGGGGTCCATTGATAATGGCTTTTTTCATTCACCATGCAAACACTTAACTCAGAATGAACATATTCTTTACCTGAATTGACTAAAGTAACTCAAACTGAGTTGAACTCAGCTGTTCTGGACCTGAATAATAAGTGTTCAGGTTTAGGCTCAGAGTTTGCTAAACCTGCTTCCTGGAATAGACTTGGGTCTGTTTCAAAGTCATTACAGAACAGATTCGGCTTAGTTTGCCAATATTAGCTCTACAGTGCTTTATGAAGTAGACTGATCCTGGTTCAGGTGATTATGCCTTTCACAATAGCCACCTTTCTTTAAACACGTCTTTAGTTATATACTGCTGTAGGCACCTAACTCACCGCTCCAACAATGCACTCACATATTAATTATTATTTTATTGACTGCATCTCCTCAGTCTTGTAAATCGTGACTAATCTCATGTTCTTTTTAATGATTCTTTTTGTAATATGATCCTCTCAATGTATAAAATACCTGACGGGCACAGTCACATCAGTGCTGCCCTCTCTTTGTCCATGTGAGGAAAAACCCAGAGCAACACTTTGTACAGTAATTCCAGTCTCCTTAAACACGTGTGTACCATCTGCATTCCAAAAAAAATCACGACAAATGCAGCTTTATCGATCCAGGTATTTCGAAGTGACGTACTTCCGCCTTGATCATTTTGAAGAACTGGACAACATATTACTTTCCAAAAAAATAACTAATGCTATGTATCTAATTTAACTGCTACTAAAGAACTGTGTTATATTTAAGATCATATCCGGCTACTATCTCGCCACTCGCGAGTCGCCACTTAGAAACTTAAAAAACAAAGGCTGAGCTTTGAGACTTGAATGAACTGAGTCCTGAGAAGCGTTGGCCGACAAATAACCTCGTTGTACGGAATTAACGGTCACGTACGGCCAAGAGAAAAGCACAGCATGTGTAGCAGAGTCCGGGGAGTAGCCAAAAAGATACTGCCTACAGTTTCACTGACAAGTTCAAGAAGAATGTTGCTAGGTGTAGGCCTACTCACGGGTTCGTTGAGTTCGACTGTTGCAATCTTTCCTTCTCCGTCCGAGACAGTGAACGTCTTTCCCGTTGGGTGTATCTGACAACGCAGGAATTAGAAGACTTCACGCGAGTTGCATTTGCCACCGCGAGTTATGCATGTATTACAGCATCCTCAGTCAACCTAGCTGCGAACTGCAACCTACCTTTTCCAAACGCCCAGCAAAGCAAACCGCTCTATTGATGTGCTGCGACAGCATCGCGCAGTTTATTCTTGGTTTTGGGACATCCATGATACCTGCCATTTTACGGCTTTCGGGTTATGGCGTTTGTGAACTCGAGACAAGGCAGAATACGCGGGAAATGTTTTGTTGCATACTTTTATATCACACTGCAGCACAAGAGGGTGGAGTTTTTAAAATTACAGTGAAACCCTCACTGGCTCGTAATTAAGGCAGCCGGTGAGAAAATCAAACGCTCTCTTTTTCCTCATGACGTTTTTGTTGTGCTCTAACGTGTACTTCCCTGGAAACACTAACCAATCGTTCCGACACATATTTGCTGGAATCAGCACTTGCAGCAGAACGGAAGGTGGCATTTAGAGTTTCTACCCGAACGCGCACTATATTCCGGTCAGTGCCGTCAACATTATAATAAAATAAAACGGATGATATTCCTAGGAGGAAGTACAGACAATACCTGAATTAGGTCATATTCAGTGGTTAAAGGACTCTCGCGGAGCCATACATTGCTGTGTGGAAACAAACCAAAATCGATCAAACTAACGGAAACTGAAACATCGTGGAAACATGAATTGAATTGACTTGACGGTCGCATTCTTAACCTCACAACAAGACACGACACGACGACAGTAAGACCGACACTTTATCTCTTTCTTTTTCTGTTCTGGCTTTTATTTAGCAGGGTTAGCTTCCTCGACCTTTGTACTTTAGTGGCAGTAGTTAAATTATAAAGGCCTTGGTTGTTTGGCAAATTTGTATGTTTATTTATACATTCTGCTTGCTGTGCGCTGCGGTGTCTATATTTGTATGTGTGCACCTATTGTGTGTTGTTTTAAAAGAAAGAAACTTCGTCACTTTCTCAGGGCGTATGTTTGCCTTGACTGTTCGAAGAAGATTATTTGAAAAAAAACCCCAAAAAACAAAAAAACATAACCATAAGTCGTTCTTCTCCCTGACGTGAAACATCATATTGAGTTCAAAACAGATTAAGTCGCTTATGAGGGATAAGACGTGGCCAGGGAAGAACTAATCAAGTTTTAAGTTCGGATCTGGTTACAGGGCAGGGTCTAGGATTTTTAAATCACTCTACTTAACATTGTTAGATAGGGAATTTGTCAAAAATGGAGTTGCAGTCGGGAGTCTTTATAAGAATAACGTTTTGTCATATTTGCAAAAACAGTCACTTTGTCCTGGCCGTAGTACATGATAAAGACCATCTATGAACAAACAACAACAAAATCCGTCTCTTCTGGCTCCGGGGGCTGCAGGGGATGGGGTGCGGCGGGAGGGGATGGGGGGGCACACATTCTATTCGTTCAAATAAGTCCACTACCTTGTCAATACTCATGAAGGATCTTAATATATAAAAAATAAACATTTAGGATTGTTTGATTGAGTTTAAAATGAACATCTCATTCCTCATTTTGTTGTAGATGCTCGAGAAATAATGTATTAACTAAATGTATTTCTGATTCAGAATATTTGATTCATCGTTGTTGTTTCTTGTTTATTCTCTGAGCCAGATGTAGCAGGAAAATTTAAATTTCAAACTTTGAGAACAAATCTGAAATTGTAGTCATGTTTTTAGCAAGGTTTCTGTCTTTGAATAATTTAACTTCAAATTTAACTTCAAACCTCACAGTTCAAATGGCATGTGATGAAATGAACTCTGGCAACTCACCTGATGTAATGGCTGTTGTTTCTAACCTTTCATTTCTTCTGTTTGCAGAGGAGAATTATGTTCAGTTTCCTTGGACTGCGTAAGGACTCAAAAAAGTCTTCATCCGACAAGGAAGCAGATGGAGGCTTTGTTATTATTGGTGAGAAACATATGCTCCCATGCACACGAACATGCCAATTTGGTTTTGGTAGCTTAATTTGCCATACATATAAAGCACAACATTGTAATTTCCTCCACCAAAGAGGTTATGTTTTTGGTTTATATGTTTGTTTGTTATCAGGATTGCAGGAGAACTATTGGACTGAATTTTAAGAAAGTTTTACCAGAGGTTGCTCTTGGTCTACCTTAGAAACCATTACAATGTGGAGTGATCTGGATCACTATCCAGATCCAGGAGGTGAGATAGGGCAAAATTTCACATTTGATAGATAGATAGATAGATAACTTTATTCATCTCTGAAGGGAAATTATGTAGTCATAGCAGCAATCCGGTACATTAAAATACAGTAGAATACAATGACATAAAACACTGAGGTAGGAAAATAGAATAAAAATAGTCTAGAAGTAAAAATAGAATACAGAATGGGACAAGGGCACTTGAGAAACACAGAATAAATATGTAAATAAAGTGCAGCAGCAAGATGATATTAATAATACAGATGGTACAAGGGTTATGAAAGGGTTATGTTACTTTTAGTAATAAAGTAATAATATAATATCTGATATACAATAATAGTAACAGTAACATAGTAGCAATAGTATAATAATAATAATATAATAATAATATATTATATTTGTATAACAATAATAATAATATAATATTTATATAATATATATATTATAATATAATTTGGAATCATAGCTCCATTAATGTATAAAGATTTGAACCACAAAAAATTTGGGCACACTATCTCAAGGCTTCCAATAAGATAATATGAATGAAAAAGACAATATTTACTACATTCCAGAAGCATGTTTTTTGTTTTTTTTAATCATAGTTTAAGAAATGTAGATGATAAGCGACAGTTTAGGCAAAAAGTTTAGAAGTTTAGGCCTTAGCAGAGGTCTGCACGCTCAAATTGCTTTCTAGTTATTCCCGTAATAGTAAATTAGCAGTAGAAGAGAGAGGTAGGAATCATTCAGTTTGGTAAGTGGGATGGTTGGTTTGATGTCTTATAGTCTACAGATTGACTTGTAATTATCTGGAAATGTCTGTAGATATATCATATTTTACCCACCATTCACTAAGCACTGCATTGTTTGTGACAGAAGTTTGAATGGACTTTGGTGGGTTGTTCACTATTCCTCAGCTAGTATGTATGATATTAGAAAAGTGTCAGAGAGTGTCAAAATTACATCTAATCTTGTTAATGATAGAAAGATGACAAGCAATTTGGTGAATTATTAAGTAGCATTTGAATACAGTAACTGCAGTTGGAAGGTAGCTGTTTTCAATGAGTGAGAGTCAGAATATTACTGGTTAAATACCATCAAATCAAATCACCTGGTGTTCAGAGAGACAGCTTACACGTGGCGTTACACTGCTATTCCTCGCTTTTCTATTCCCTGCTTTTTGACGTGCTGAGCATTACAGATGTGATGTGATTGTGAAAGGTAGTATTAGTGCAGGAAGGGGAGGGTGGTTCTTTGTAATGCTCCTTGTCTCATTATGGTCATCCTCCACTTTGTCTTTAAGCCTGACTTGTCACAAATTTCAGTAGTTTTCCACAGGCTGATGCTTTGCACCACAGTGAACATATTTCCTTGAGTATTAAAGTTCTTTGTTGATCTTGGAAATAGTAGCGCTTTTTTTAAAGTCATGGTTCCCTTGCTTGCATCACATGTTCCACATCAGTGTATGGAGATCTTGATATTACCCCATATTTAACCACCTTTTCTTAATTTATAAATATGTTACATACTTTAATCACATGACAATACTGACCACTGATATAATGTATCTCCATAAACACTTGCAAGGAGGATTACCGTGAAATATGACTAAAAGCACCAGGAAAAGTTAGTAAGTAAGTACTGTAAGTAAAGATGTATTTGTCAAACACTTTTTTTCTTCTTTAACATATTATTACTGTAAATCATTATCGTGAATCTAATTGGAAGAGCTGGTGGAGCTTACACAGATGGTCAGGAGCTGTGTGGTATTTCTGGCAGAAGAGAGTGAGTGTTGCAGCCAGGCCCTCTCTTTCAGACATAGGCGACCAGGTGACCTCAAACACAACGTCAAATTTTTGCTTACCATCTAGCTCTGTTCTTTAATATAAAAAAATGTTGTCTGAATGAAAGCTTAAAAAACAGAAAATATGTTGTGTCAACCCTCATTACAAGGCAGAGAAGCCAGTCACTTGTATTGAAGGTTTATTGCACACTGCAGCTCTTGTATGATTTTTGGCAGAACAGTCCTAAAAGTTTGTTACTAATGATAATAATATTTAGTTGTATAGAATCTTTCATCAACAGGTTTACAACATGCCGAACAAACAGTGAATTAAAGATATTCAATAAAACTGGAATCAAATGAAAACTATTTAAACACATTAGAATCAAGTAAGGGGGGGTAACAGACAAGAATATAGGATAAACAAAATAGGAGGTGATAGGTAGCAAAAATATTTGAACCACATTTAAGGTCAAAGATGGATTTCTTGTGTGTTACTCAATGAATAATTGACGTGAATCAAATGTTTACAATTGAGTGTAAAAGTTCGCATCGCCTTTCTTTGAAAAGGGGTAACACACTTTTCAGAACACACCATTTGATGTGCTCGGCTCCAACATCAAAAGTACCAAAATGTTCATAGTGTATAAAATGAAAGTTAAAGTGATATAATGAACATTTGTACTTTTGTACATTTTGCACATTTTGTACATTTGTAACACAAAAATGTTGACTAAAACGCCTCACAAGGAGAAAGCTGGAATAACCAAAATTTGCTTTCCTTACCAATTTGGCATTCTTTGGTATAAAAATGTCTGAATCCATTATTTACTGATACTTCCATATCTCCTTGGAAGTTGGAACTGGCATTTTGTAAATCATACCGACCTTATTTGCTCTGCAGGAGAGACAGTTGAAGAACAGAGGCGGAAGATACAGACCATGAACATCACAAACCCATCAACAAATGTCATAGTGCAGCCATCAAAGGTGAGCTTCCCAATGCACACTCAAGGTTTTTACCTCATGATGTGACATTTCAATGAGGAAACACTGTTTTTGTAAGAGGAAAAGACCTGGAAGTGTTTGTCTTCCTGTGATTCGACTCAAGTGATTAATCTTTGAGACCAGTAGCTGTGAGCTTCCCAACTGGCCTTTCCCTTCATGGCTCATACAGGAAATTCTCCACTGCTGTGATGATGACAGGTGCTAAGGGGTCAGGCGGAGCCAGTGTGCCGAAATGTGCCTCTACCATTCACCACATTTGCCTGAGATGGAGGCAGTGGCAGGAGTGATCTCTGCTGGCCTTCTCTTTGTTGCTCCATTTATGAGCATTAGTACGTTGTTGTTCATTACTTGGTTTCTAATTAAGGACATATATTGTGGTTGGTGGGACATGTTTATGCACACACATATGGCTAAAATGGCATGTTGGAGCTGCTCATCCCTCCAGTTTTAATCACATGGTGCAACAGGAAGCAATGTGATGCAACAACATTATGACCTCACACCTATGGACCACACATACCAACCTCCAAAACTTTATGATATAAGCATAAGCGAGCACCCCTGATGTTCAGTTTATATTAGTGGTGTTCCTCAAATAATGTTGAATCCATCCATTTGCCATACCGCTTATCTGTACAGAGTGCAGGGGTGCTGGTGCCAATCCCAGCTGGCATTGGGTGAGGGCAGGGCACACCCTGGAAAGGTCTCCAGTCTATCACAGGGCTGACAGATAGAGACAAACAACCATTCAGGCTCACAGTCACACCTACGAACAACTAAGAGTCACCAGTCAACCTGACCTGCATGTGTTTGGTGGAGTGGGAGGAGAAAATCCACATAGGCACAGGGAGAACACGCAAACCACACATTTTACTTTGACTTCAAGCTCCCACTCCTCAGTTTTTTTATATGAACAACTGATCAGATGACTGTGTGATGTGAAAACTGTGTCACATAATGATGAACACAGAAAATGACAATGTCTTAAAAAAGAACCCCCCACCTCCCCACTTCTATTGTTCCACATTACATTTTGTGGTTTAAATGGATATGTTTTGGGATTTGATGTGATGGATTGACACAAATGGTAGATATTAGTGAAGTAAAAATAAAAGAAAAAGCTGTAAAAGAAAATAATTCTGAAAAATGCTACAAGCAATAAAATAAGCGACAAAATAAGACCCAGTGCCACCGGTAACCCTCAGACATCACATAATTAGTTTGGTTAAATCCACCTGTGTGCAATCTAACGGTCACATGATCTCAGTATATGTACACCTGGTCTGAACAGCCCCAGACTGTGTGAAACCTTGAAGCATTGAGCTCTGAAGAGAGGTCAGGAACAAAGTTCTGGAGAAGTAAAGTTTTTATAGTTGAGTATAAAAAAGTCCAAAGAACAATCCTCACAGGAGGACCAGTGAATTTGTTGAAACACTATCTGCTCTTCTGTATATTTGGCTATATAACATTAACATGACTGGTCACAGAAATTTAGCGGCTGCACAGTGCTGTCCTCTGAGGTCCAGGTCATCCCATACCAACTCATCTAGGACCTCCCAGTTCAGAGCTTTACTTCAGCTTTACAGTATGGATTTTTTAAGTTTAGCCCTTTTGATCATTTTTGCGATTCTTTGTGTGTGTATTGTAAACCACAGCAGATGCACATTTTTCACTGGGTTGGGTTTTTACTAAGATCATTGAAAAATACCTAAGAAATCAGTTGTAATGAGTCAAAATGTGGGCTGTATTCTTTTTTGTAATGCTACTAGTTATGATGCCAGAAATGAGTTCAGGGAAGTTGGTACAATGCTGTAAAATAAGATGTATATTGAGCTAAGTAAGGTTAATATTTTATCCAGACACAGGGAACACAATGACATCATTTTGTATCAACAGACCAAACTATTACAAGCTGTAATAATAATACTAATAGATATCACTCAGAGATGGAACACTGTGAATCAGCATCAAGTGGAATATTCAAGCCAGTGCAAAGTATGAAACATTAGCTTTTTTCAAAATAAAACAGTGGGGGCTGTGCCTTTTCAGCTTCCTTCCTTAGGATATATAAAAGTGAAAGCTGTGGTCTGTATTCTTAGGATATTCATATTGTGATTTTAATATCAATACTAACTCATATATACAGACATGGCCAAAAATCTGCAGCCCTCCACTTCTGTCAGATAATGCAGCACTTCTCCCAGAAAATTGTTGCACTTACAAATGCTTTGTTATTCACATCTAGTTCTTATGTTGCATTGGAACAACAAAGCTTTTAACAAACTCCAGTCTGGTTTTCTTTTGCCTTTGTGTCAGCAGTGGTGTGCTCCTGCGCTGGAACTTATTTGGATGGTGATCGAGGTTCTTTATCCATCATTCAAACAATCCTGCATTGCAGTCTTTTAGCAGTTTTCCTCTTCTGTCCACTTCCAGGGAGGTTAGCTCCACGCCACGGGCTGTAAAATTCTTTAACGTTGCACACAATGGACACGGGAACATGAAGATCTCTGGAGATGGACTTTGAGTCTTGAGGCTCACATGCTCAAAACTCCAAAATTTGACAAGGTGCCAATCATTTTGTCCAGTCGAGTTCACCAGTCTATTTCTTGTTGAGTAAGTGAGTTTGTGAAGATGGCCTGCTCCAGGCAGATTTACTCCTATTTCTTATCGATGGATTGAACTGAGCCCCAGTGTTGTGGAAATGGTTTTTGTATCATCCCCTGGCTTTGACTTTTCAATAATCATTTGCCAGAGTTGCTTGGAGTGTTCTTTTGTCTTCATGGCTATAGTTACACCAAGACAAAATAACATTGATGAACCAGTGACTGTACCCCAGGTCCTCTCCATTTCACTTAGTGTGAGACTACTAGCAGCAGTCATCTGGTTATTAAGGTCATTAAAGGTTGTGTGTCTCAGGTCTACTGGGGGGGGTTAGTGACCTCAGTGACAGGCTGTGTCAAACCTTCAAGGGAACACAACCACACCACAAATTAAAAAAAAAAAAATCATATTGTTGTAATAAACCTCGACACATTTGTCCGGATTGAAATATTTACATACTTAATATTTTGGCCTGGTGAATGAACAACATAAAAGTACAGTGGCTCACTAATCATGCAGTACATAATATTTGACCTAATAGAATATAGTGTGCTCAAACTCAAAAAGAAGTATACTCTGGGAAGTCAGTATGTATAATTAACTATAATTGTATTTTATTGTATAATTGTTGACTTTGACTTTGTTGACTTTCAACTGCTTCTGTTGATGTGCACTATTGTCAAGCAATACCAAAAATTAGAACCCATAATGGAAGGTGCTTCCTCACTTCCAGGAAAACCTTTACACAACAGTATGAAATGTTTTTCTTGGAAAAAAGGTTTTGTTTAATTTGAAGAAGCGTATGTGTATTTGTATGAACTGTATCTTATATTATCTTTGTGTCCTTTTCCTCACAGTTACCCTATACAACTCCAGATCAACCCAACGTACAGCTCTCTGCAGCTGTTCCTACCACGTGGTCAGTGGCTGGCTCAGCAGCGGAAGCTGCTTCCACACTTCCAGATGTCCTGGTGGACATCCCCTTTACTTTGGCTCCTCATGTCCTCACCATACAGGCAGGATTCCCCCTTCTTCCTGATGTGCTGCTGTCCCGGGACATTAACTACAACCTGGCTAATTTTCAGTATGACTTCACTTTAGAGAACTCAGTGCTTCACAGTGTCTAGTTTGAATTTGAATCTCAGTAATGTCATCAGGAGTTCATCAGGGCCTTGGCAGATTGTTGGTCATGGGAGAAGTTCCAGCTCTACAACAATTGGAACAAGCAAATGTAATTCTGTATGATTACAACAAATGAAAGGTCACTTGAATTACATCAAACTTCAAATCTTCAGATCTTTTAATTTCAAAGCAGAGCTATAGAAATGAAACTGGAAAGGAAATTAGGAGCATGGGAATGTCATTCATTGTACAGCTGAGAATGATGCTTTGTTGGAAAAGAGAGCATGTAGTTGAGTTTTTTTCTTGTTGTGTGGCTCAGTGTGTTACGATAATGTTTTCTAACTGTGAAGAGGATAATCATGGTTCATCATAACTTATTAATGATAACATTGCTCACCATATAACCCTGCACACACTATAGTAAGTATGACAGGACAAATTTGAACCAAGAAAATGGTCAATAAACTGTAGTGGATAGTTTACAGTGGTGCTGTTTTGTAATAGCAGTCATGGTAATAAGGTTACCATACCCCTTTGTTTTCTCTTCCATATCAGACTGACTAACCTTGTAACCATGTTTGCAACCTATCTGATCATCTTATTTCCTTCTACTAGAACTCTGCAACCCATTCTGAACCTTGACATGCTCAGACAAAGTGCAGAGTTTCAGCCCTTTGTTATGTAAAGCTTTTGGCTTTGCGTTTGCTTATTTTCAAATTCAAACAACAAATTCAAATTTCTCCCCCTAACAGTGCCAGTTGCCTGGCTTCTTTGTTGCAGGGAGATACTTAGTGCACAAAGGGAGTAGAGAAAAAAAATGTCATAGCCAGTGTTTGGCATTAGCTTTGCATGCTAATAACAATGCATATAACCTTAAGTTATATGCGTAAATATAATTTAAAGTTGTGAGTTGATTTTTTTGGTGTTAAATTTGGCAGTACCCACCATATTTAGATTAGTTTGTGTGTACTGGCTGGGTTTGGGTCTGAAGGATCTGTGCAGAAATCTTCTGACATATGTGTGGTGACCAAAAACTAGAAAAAAGCCCAAGTTGAACTAAATTGGAATTTGGAAGTTCCACAGTTCTTGTGCTATGTGCTAACTAAAAGGGTGCCATTTCAAATGGAATGAAAAGAAACCCATTTAATTTGAGCTCATTTGAGGACGTGGCACCTGGATGGTGAATTAATAACTTTATTCAGATCTTAGTACTTGGACAAGGAATGACAGGGGAAAAAAACAACCTCCCTCAAACCCTGGTCTACAATGGAATCACTGGATAGAAAGTATGTCAGGTCTATTGAATTGTGTTGGTGCTGCAAAAACTGGAGGTTGTTTGAATAATGCAGTGAAAAGTACATAAGAATATTTTTCCATCATAATAAAAAACATGTAATTATATATTTGCCATTATATGTAGCAATAAAACCTCATTCAACAAGTACTCTACAACTGCTCTTCCTTACAAATGACCATATTTACATTTGGCTTCCTTCCTTTTAATCCAGCATAGTTTTCTTCAGTCATTAAGTAATTTAACTTGGTAACGTATTTGGTACTATCCATCACACGTTGCAGTCTTCTGTTTGTGGAACACACTTTTCTTTAGAATGCAATTCTGACTTTGCTCAGTATGCAGTTTGTGTACTTTTAAGTTTTAAGTTTAACTGCATGTTTATTATTGTATTGCTGTAGTTTGCAGTGGTGTGGTTCTCTGCTGCATTCTATTGAGAGATTTTTAGTAAATGCACTCCAGTACAACAGCACCACCCAATATGAGCTAAGTAATAATCATCAAGTAGAATGATGAGCTTTCTGACAGTTTCTGTCAGTCTTTATATTTACATAAATCTTAGATAATTCTTGTGCTTTGTTGCTTTTAAAACACAATGAAAAATATGGAAAATATGGTTAGTTTCACTTTACTATTTATTTACCTGTAGATCCTCTTTCAGTTACTGTATTCATACACTGATGTGTATGTCCTGGTGTTAATAATGTTCTCAACAGATTAAATGAAGTGGGCTGTGTTGATGTCTTAACAAAGGGGAAGTTCTAGTTTCTTTTGGAAATATATTTACATAGACATGAATTTATCTAGGAATACTGCATTTGTACCTCTGATTGTCTGTACATGATCAAATTTGGTCTCTTCAAACCTTTGTGCCTTTAATATGTGGTCCATGTACTTTTCACATTGTCATTTCTCTCTCGGTACAATACTATTCCTTGAGCTGAAGTATCTGTTGATGCTTAGATTGTGACTGTGGTTGCAACTCTATAAATAACTTGTGACTGTAATGTTTTTATCATCAGTTATGCTTATATTAAATTATGTACTTACTTTATTTGGATGATTGATTAGCAGAAATAATATTGTCAAAGTGCTACAAAAAAGAAGGTAACACATTCAATATGAACTTATTTAAGACTCAAACACTAAGTGTAGTACTTGATGTGCGACTTGCTTGCCTTGTTTTGTGATTTGAAATTTGTTCATAACTCAGGACTGAGTTGTCTTTACCTCCGATTTATTCATAATGCTGGTTGGTGCTAAGTGTCTTGATCTAGGCTGTCATTACTTCAGAATTAGGATTTGATGATAATATGAGACTTAACCAAGGAGGCGTTAGTTGTTTTTTTTTTTATTGTGTCTCTGGAACAGAAAATGTTGTCCATTAACATTATAGGACCATGGCTAGATATACAACTACCATTTATAACATTCAATCTCACTCACAATGACTTTGCTTCTTGCTAATAACGTTATGTGACATTTTATAACCTAGATAATACTCTGTAACTATGTAGCCTTTATCTAGACTACAGTAAGTGGAAATATATTTAATATTTGAGTTAAAAGACATACCAAATTGTTTTCGTGTTTGTGACAAGGAGAGACAAGGGTCACTCACTTCATTGTTGCCTTGTGCAATATCTTGCTCAAATGCACTGAGTGTGTACATAATAGAAACACACCGTATGTTCGCTGTACGGCGGTCACCAGCTAATAACATGCCCTGAAAGGACTTGTGCTTATTTATATTAGCTAAAGACTACATACAACTATTTAGCAATCCAGCCATTCGGTTCCAGCCTATCCGCGCCACGGTGCCGTACTGGCTTTTGCGTGGAAGTCAACATAGCCCAACCCGCTCCGATTCCTCCTCCTCTTCAGTAGCCGGGAGCGACACAGGGCCGACGACGTCCCGTTGCTCCAGTCCCGCCAACCCGAGTGGAAGCGGCTCGGACGGTAGGCTGGTCCTCAGGCAGAGACTGTCACCGCCGGGCAGCAGAAGGTCACCAGAACGCTCTCCCTATTTGCCTGTTTCCAAAGGTAAAACTTGACTGAAGTTTATTCCTGATGTACCCATCATCGTTCAGATAGCTTGGTGCTATGCTAGGCGCCGTTCCCGTCTCTTATGCTCCCACCGTCACGCCAAACTAGCTTTAAAAAACCCCTGGTAAATGAATGGTTTCGGTGATAAATGAACATGATACAAAAAATTTGAAATGGGAACCAAGAATTTTCAATAGTTGCACGCAAGTCGTCATTTCGGCTGGATAGTAATTCACCATCCAGTGTTAATCTTACATAAAATCCCAACATTAATCATTTTCTCACCACTGGCCATCAGACGCCACGTCCTGTTTTGGTGCGAGAAGCTAGTGGGAATAACAGTGGAAGCAGCAAAAGATGCTAAAGTTTTATTGAAATAAGCACATTTTCGAGATTATATATATGCCGATTGGTAAAGCATGCTGTTATTATTCAGACAGATACTTCGTCAATTTTGCAAAGATGACATGATTTCTCCGGTAAAACAGACCACTTAAAATGATAACGTTTTCCACAGCTAATTCAATTTAGCAAACCTCTCTGCTGCTCTTCAACTGCCCATATCGAGGCATATATATATATATATATATATATATGTATGCTAGGTTAGTTGGCTGGCTTTCTAAGTGGTCATATTACATTGGGATTTATGTTCTGACCGCAAAATCATAGAGAAGGTAATATAATACCTGTATTTTCAAAATAGGTGACGCAAGTAATGCTCCAATATTTATCGTAATAGCAATATTTGCAGCGCACCACATTATAAAATGTTATAACGCATAATTCCTTTGCTACGATGGCGTTTTAAAAGGAATAATTTGATATTGGCTAATTCAAATGTTATTACGTTACATGGGCATTACCCTTGCTGAGGTAAATACGTCAGGATATGGATGCCTGTGTAGTGATGATGCAGCTACTCTGTCGAAGATTAACAGTGCTCACTGGTCTTCGTGATACGGATGACGAGTGAGCTTTTCACAAAATGTTGTAAACAGCGACAGTTTATCTTTAATTCGTCACATTTCAGATTGGTAACCATTATTGAATTGAGAAAAACGTCGTCAGCTGGTAGGTGTATGGCTCCTATGGCAACACTGAGGCCTAGCAGTCTGTGAGATATGAACAGAGCCCTCTGGGCAGGCAGGCCAGCCTCCGCAACTGCAAGCAGACTGAGAAAAATAGTATTTGGCAAACAAGTATATACATTGTATCTTATTACAAAGAAGAAGACAATGTCCTTGCAAATATACCACATTACTTAATTGAGATGATAATATTATGAAGAGCCTCAATAATTTGTTTTCTGGATTAAGATACTGAAGGCTGTTAACTCTGACTGAGCACTTTATTGCACCTGTACACCTTTTTGTTCACATAATGATCCAGTCAGCCCTTCATGTGGCAGCAGTACAAAGCATAAAATCCTGACTTTGACTGTGGCATGATTGGTGCTTTTAGTATTTGTGAACCTGCTGATCTCCAGGGATTTTCACATGCAACAATCTCTGGAGTTGTTCCTCAGAATGGAGGCAAATGCAAGAAATCATCATGTAAGCAGAAGTTATTGTGATGAGTGAGGTCAGAGGAGACTGGTGGCCTGACTGGTTGGAGCTAACAGCCTACGGTTACTCAGATAACCACTCTTCACTAGCAGGTGACCTAGTGATTTCTGCTCACTAGGTGAGCAGAAAAGCATCAGAAAGAACAGCAGACGACCACATCAGGTTCCACTTCTGTCAGCCAAGAACACACATCTGAGGCTAAGGACACAGACTCATCAACACTGGACAGCTGATTACTGCTAAAATGTAGTCTGGTCTGATGGAGCTCCAGTTCTGCTGAGGCTGCAGATGTCAGGGTCAGAATTTTGTATCGACAGCATGAATCCATGGACCCAACCTGCCTTGTGTCAACAGTCCAGGCTGGTGGTGGTGATGGTGTAATGATACCAAACAAAAATAACTTGAATATCACAGTCTATCTGAGTATTGTAGCAGACCATGTTCATCCCTTCATGGTCACAGTGCATCATCTTCTAATGGCTCCATCCAGTATGATTAATGCTCCATGTAACAAAGTCAAAGTCTCACACTGGTTTCATGAACATGTTCAGTGAACTTCAGTGGCCTCCCCAGTCATTGGATGCTAATCCATTAGAACATCTTTATGTTGGGTAGAGCATGAGACATATAACATGAATGTGCAGCTGACAAATCTACAGAAATTATGTGATGCAATCATGTCTACATGGAACAGAACCTCAGGTAGGCAAGTTGCCAACATGTTGTAGAAACTGTGCCATGAAGAACTGAGGCTGTTTTAAAAGCAAAGGGAGGAACTAGCCAGTGTTAGTATGGTGTTCCTGATAAAGCAGGACTCCACGTTTCCTAGTTTTCTGTGGCACTTGTCCTTTAGACAAGTAAATTTACCTTTTCTTGCTTAGTCAAGCATGAGAATAAATTACTGTGATGGTGAACAAACAGGTGAGCATCCAAACTGTATAAACACATAAATAATTTAATTTCTGAATCAAAGTGAGTATACACAGTATGTATTGGTTGGAAACATTACAACTTCTTTTCAATTCATTTCAAATTCCCCCTCAGTTATTTGTGACTGATTTTTTTATCATTCTGTTACATTTGATTTGGTGTTTAATAATGATGATGTGATGAATGTGTGATACAGGAGCTGTACTTAGCCTAAGGCACGCTGTGGTTCCTGCCGCCATTTGAGGATCATTGCGAAGTGGAAATAAAGGGGAGCTGCTACTGACAGTCAGAAATGGTCAAGTAAATATCGGTAGGAAAAACAATATGAAATGAAACAAATGTCATTCCTTGACTGTATCTGTATCTTTATTTACATTTATTTCTTAATACATTAGCCTCAGTGGCAAAGTTTGCTGCCTGGCTGAGAGCACTTCAGTACCTCCGCCAAGGAGGAGTGTTTGTTAACAGGATTACACAGAAACGAATGTACATATTTGCATGAAAATTTGACCAGAGGTGAATCTTGGCCTGATTTACAGATCTGTATTCTTGAAGCATGTTCTTGTTTTCTTGGTTTGGTAAAGAAGAGCACTAAGGCTCTGTCATGGGGAATGTTGGCCACAGGTGCAGCCTGTTGGTGCTCAGAAGCTTGCACAATGCCGGCCTTTCCTTTTCTGTGTTCACCATAACATCATTGTTAGTACAGCTTTGGCCTCAAGTGGCGAAAAACTCCATGAGCCTTTATTCATTGACCAAAAGCCTTATGTGCTGCCCTATTGCATTTGACTCAGTCCAGGCCAAACCCAAGGAAGCTGTGGCATTGCATGCAGTCAGCCTTAACTGGAAACCATAGGTTGGTCCACAGCCACAGCTGTGCTTGAAAATGGTCAATTGAAGTGGTTTGTTTTTAATTACAAATAACATCCAATAACCTGCCCTTCCTACTAATTAGTAATAAAATTACTGTACGATGGTACAGTTTTGAATCCTTAAACCTTTACTATTATTCTACAGGGGTGTACTCACTTTTGTTATGTACTACTGAATATACATCACCTCCAGCTCATTTATTTGACTTACTTTATGTATTTATCTTTTTTGTTTGTTTTTTTTGGGAGTTGTGAGGATCAAAGACAAAGTTAGTATGAGCTGGGGTGTTTTTCTGTAACTCTGGGTACTTTGGTAAAATATGATGGTATTTTGTGAGCAAAGCTTTGAAATGTTACTCTCACCAGTAACTGGCACAGAACAGTTAATCTATATGTCCTCACAGAAATAGCTTGTGCTAAAAGCTTGTACAGAGTGTTGGCCAGCTACCAGCCGTTAAGATAATGGTTAATACGCAAACCAGGTGGGAAGACAGTTTGCTGTTGTTTAATGTTGCACAATCACTTGTCAAAATGTACCAAAGCTGAGTGTATGGCAGCTGAACTGTGATTCCATTTACAGGAAGTGAGTTACTGATGAAACGTGGCAGTTTTTAATGCTGGTTTGAGTGGCCTAATCTTGGCTAATGCTAATTTGCTCCAATGTTATGACATTGCAATACCGACCCTATATGATTGGCAGAAACATTACCTGTTGAAGAAATAAGATGTTTTTTTTGCATAAACTGTGAATGTTTCTGTTAAATAGAACACACTTAACTTTTCACTGCCAATCATTGTGTCTTTCTGAGAAAACAAGAAGAAGGCAGTGTAACAATGTATGACACAGTAACAAATTCTGTGCATAGAAATGCAGAATTGTACTACAAAATGACCCTTTAAACAGAGCCATCTGAATTTTGTATGAGCTCTTGTTGGGAGTGTCAAAATCAAAATCAGGCCTCTGAGCGACTGAAACTAACACACCAACACTTACAGTAAACACCATGGTTGTACAAAGCACGCAAGGCCTGGGGCTCTGATTCACTGGAAATCTGCTTCAGGTGATGCTGTTCTTGAATCTGAAGACAAATATTGAAGATTTAAATTGTCATCATATAACAACCAAGGCCTAATATTGTTTCAGTGAAATTTTCTAGGAGTAAAATCGGTATCTTCTGCACATTAACTGTTGTGGAAATCTACAACATCAAGTTTTTGCAAATTTAAAAATGAAAATGCACTTCTAAATTGCAAGCGGAAGTTGTCCTTTGCTGTGAGACTCTGTTTCTTGTAGCACAAAGTCACCAGCAACACAGTTGCAGTCATATTGCAACTCTCCGCAGAGTGTTATTTTATTTATTGAATGAACCTTTTTGGTAATGAACCCAAGCTACAACAGGGTCAGAGTAGTGGTGCAGATGAAGCTGTGTTAATGCTGATCAGGCAGTGCTGTTTTGTTGTTGAGACTCATTGCAAACACAATGTAATTTCTGTGATTCTGTTGGTAGAATGGTCACATGATCACAGACGTCCAAATTCAGAAAACACACAAGTATTTTTTGCCTGCTAAATAGTAGTATGTTGTTGTCATTGTAATGGTTCCATAATGACATAAGCAATGAGCTCAGTTGAAACGGTACCAGATCACTGCCTCACATAGCTACCACCAAGTCCTGTTCTGTCGGATGTCAAGATGAATATTACAATGTTTATTTTCCGTTTGTCACTGAGATTCAGGGCGTAAGCAGTGGTGCTCCCAGGAAATCCGAAGTTCAAATAAGAAATACTCAAACCAGCTCATCAGGCACCAGAAATCACATTTTCACATTTCAAAGTGAAGATTATCTGAAGCTCCTGGCCATATTGTATGTCTTGCCGTGCTGACACGACTGGTTGATTGGGTGGCTGCATGAATAAGCAGGTGTACAGGTGTTCCTAATGAAGTGCTCAGTGTCTGTATGTAGGGGTGGGATTTTTCTAATGTGATGATCATCCATGATCTGGTTCTCAATCGTGACATTTTATGACATTTACACTTGGTCTGCTCTTATAGAATGGCTTCATGCTACTTTCACAGGGCAACAGAATGAATGATGACTGTGCTGATTGTCCAAATCATATGATGTGTCTTTAACCCTGGGTCTCTTTTCATACGTAATGTGTTAATGTGAAAAACAAGTCGGTGTGAGCTAGCAACATGGCGGACAGGGAGCTGGACATCAGCAGTGTGTCTGCGCCAAGCAAAGTTCTTTCTGGAACTGAGTCGGACGAAAGCCGGTGCTGTTGGACCTAATGTGAAAGATGTGTTCAAGCACCCTCAAAGGAAGCATCAGAGGGAACATGCAGTGTTCCACTCATGTGAAGCTCATGAGGTCCTGAAACATCAACAGTTCACATTTGAGCAGTCCAACAAAGATGATGGAAAGAGGTGACTGAGGCTGTTCAGAACTGTGGACAGCATTGGATTTAAGACACTGAGGCACACTTTACATGCACACTATGATCTGCCAGTGCCTCCAATGCCAAAACCTTGAAACAAAAGCAGTGATGACTGAGCAAAGACGTTTCAAAGGGTGAATGAAAGGCTATATAATTAGATATACTACTTATACATACTTTTTCAGTCACCTCTGTCAAATAACATAAGTGTCCACAGCCTGTAAATAAACTTCTTGAAAAACTCAAAAAACCCTTAAAAAACTACATTTCCCCCAAGACATTACAAAATTATTCATTGCATTGAAGTGCAGTGTGGACAGCAGACACATTTACATATAAAGTAGTCTGGTTCGATTTCACATGATCAGTCTTATTGGTGAAATCTGACAGCAGTGTCCTTTATGTGGCAAAATGATTTTACTGCTTATCTCCTTTGTAGAATTTTCCATGATTCATGTCAACACATTTTATTTTAATTTTGTCTATGTTTTTGTCTGATCTTTGGGTACGGTAATTTTTAAACATATAATTAATACATTTATGCTAATTTAAATATTGAAAATTATTATATTATATACAGTATATATATATTTCGAATAAACTAAGAAACCAATGCTTCTATTGTGAAAATCTGCCTCCAGTGAAATGAAAACAGATGGGGGACTGATCGTGTCATATATTTCGAAAGCTCCCCAGTTTAACCAAAACCATCCACACAGTAGTCTGACCTGGGGCCTTTGTCAACACAAATGGCATGTTACATCCAAAGCTTCTGGGTCAGTGATCATGTCATAGAGTAATGTTTGAAATCAGTGACACTGACCCTGGACCAACATGAATACCATGCTGCACCTGTCTGACTTATTAAAGACTTAACCCTAACCCAGTAAGAGGAATATTCATCTATTCAGATTGTGATTTGCTGCTATTTCCATTGATAACAGATCAAATGCCTTTAAAGATAGTAAATGATTTGAATCAACAGAGTTATGCATGTGCATGGTGAGGAATATATAGAAAGAGATTTTACTCTGTTAAATGAAAGATCTCAATCTCATTGGGCTCTTAAAATAGTGAAGTAAATAACTTATATCTAAGTGCTGAAACTACAAATATGTGTCCCTGCAGATGAGTTACACTTTGGTAACAACATGAAAGGACATGATTTCAGGAACATGTTTGCATCAGCTTTTTCATCAAAATTGGCTCATATTAAGCTTCAGTCATTTCATCATCCCTTTCTATATTAGTAGTTCATATCCAAAATACATATATTAAAGGGACACTTTAAGGCGACAACTTCAAAAACTGTCCAGTATTTTTGCAGAGAATGATGTGAATGTTGACTGCCATGACGAAACAAAATAAGGAAAACATTACTCCATCCAACTACTTCTCCTTTAATCAAGTTAAATATTTATTCTAAATATTTCAAATAATAATTTTCCCAAATTCAAATTTCCCTAGCACCTGGTGCCTCTTTGTGGAAATGAGGATTCTTACAGTAGTTCTATACTCATCTGTTCTTCATGATGGTACAATTGTGGCATCATTAAGGGATATTTCATGTCTGTGGAGGAACTGGGTGCTCTGTGCTAGAGAGTTTTAGTAAATTCACTGAAGTATAGCTGCAGAAATGTACTTTGTAGAAGGAGGACTGCATAAGGAAGAGATACTCTTTCTGTGATTCACCTCTTTGGTACCTTGTTGAGCTACTTAACTTATATCTGAAAGATCACACAGTGTCTAACTTAGTCCCTTCAGGGTATTCCTGAAAATGTATAGCAAATGATCTTGTCATCTACTTTGTTTAATAGGTTTTTCTATGGTTGCACCAAATGTTAGGACACCAGATTATAACAGCAACGTTGGCCCACTGAGGCCTCATGGATCAGCATGCATGCAGTTGGTAGATTTGGTCACTTCCTTCAGAACATCATTTTTGTCATAAAACTGGTTTCAGCACAGAGGAATTTCTTATTTTGATGGAAGGTTGGCGAATTTTCAGAGCTTTGTGAAATATCTGTTTCAACAACCAGGGTATCAGAATTCACAGGCACTCACATCAGTGTGCTCAAAAACTTTTTAATCATTGCAACCTAATGTTCACTTGCACATGCAGTTGAAATGTTTGAACATTAGAGACATCTGAAGAATTAGCTTGACTTGACTTTACTTGATGAGAGCAGAAAGGAAATCCATTCGTGCATCCATGGTCTTCTTTAAGATCCTGTGTTGTCATCCTTCAGTAATCTCTTAGTTAAAATCAGTGTGACCCCATGTTTTATGCACTATGGAACTTTGTCCCTATTAGTTTTTAAATGAGGGACACAGGTGCCCTTAAAATGCAGGTATAGAGCCCGGATTACCTATATTTTGCTTTTGCGCTATCAATACATTTGAAACATAACAGAATGTCCCATCAGTAGCCCCACCTTTTCAAACCTAATTATCAGAAAAAAAGCTCTTATATTAGGGCTGTCACAGTATCTGCTCTCCTTCAAGAGAAATAGAGAGCCCTCACAATAGTATTTTTTCCCATGCATTGGTTTAGGTGCTGTGCCTAAGTCCTAGCACGGTGGCTTGGTAGCAGAAACCACGACAATTATTACAATTGATTACAATTAAAACTCTGTACGAGCCAACTTTCCGATCAGGTTTCTGCATTCATTTTCAAAAGCTCAGATGTGTATTCGTTACACCCTTTGGTGTTGATCCAGATACAGGCCCATAAAGATGGACTTTGCCTTTGTGAGGCTAGAAAGCAAATAGCATCTAAATGTTACTTCTTCTGGTGTAGGAACATGCCCATGCTGTACAGAGAAATGTGTTGTCATGGAATACACAAGCTTTGTCTGCTAAGGGTTGGGATGTTTGTGAGATATTTTTTTAATCAGGTTTAGTGTAACAACAGCATTGCACTAAAGAGTTGAAGCCAGTAGAGAAGTGTCTTAGCTGGCCAGATTTTCAACTCCATTCACCAGGTAGTTGCTGCAGGTCTTACTACTACATACTGTTTGATGCTAGGCAGGATGTTACCTGTATATCGGTACTGGTATGTTGGCTTTATCAGTGCTGAAATTGACTTGGCTATAGATTTAGGTGATAACCCTGCCACAAGTGTTTCTATTTCATTGAACGGCCACTGTTCTGTCTCTCTCTTGTGTTATTTGGGCAGTTGAAAGGACAAAGTCACAGCAGTTGCACAGTTTGGGGGCCCTTGAGTGGATTTCCTCTGTGGGCACTGTCACTGAGCCCCACCTCAGCGGACAGTGGCCTTGTGACCCTCACATGCTTTGACCCATCTTGTCTGAAAGATAAAGCCACACAGGTAAGCACAACCCAAATACTACCTTTTCCCACCAAGCGTTCCCCTGAAATAACAGTGAAATCCTGCAGCACTGACTTCAGACCAGGTCTTTGTTTGTCAGGCACTTTTTGTTGCCTGAAGCTCGAAAAGTGTCAACAATGTGGCTGACCACACATTATATTAAGACCAATATGCCCATGGGTGCTCAGATGGGAGCAAGTACATTTACTATCTAAACATGAACTCTGCACTGGAAAATGACAAATGCATCAGTCTGAAACCAGCAAAGATATGTGCACTTGTGTAAGACAGGGCCCTGAGAATCTGTGGCCATGCTTGCAGCTCTGTGAGGCTAAACTCAGACTCAGCTGTCATTTAAGTTACATTCCTACATTCTCACACTGACAATGCTAACATGCTAACACAGAATGCAACTGAGGCTGTCGGGAATGTCATTTAAGTGCTGAACACATTAAAAGTTTGACCTGATGATGGCACTTGATGAAAAGTCAAGACATCTCTAACAAAACGTGAGCCGCACAAATCTTTACAGCAATCAATTTTTCTACTTTTTTGTATTGGCTAAATAAAATTTAGAAAATCATTGTCATCTTATATATGTATTATATATATATCTGACTAGCGCTGTCAGTCGATTAAAAAAATTAATCGAATTAATTACAGGATTTTGTAATTAATTAATCGAATTAATCGCATTTTAATGTCATATTTGCTAAAGGTCTCCTGATAAAGAATTTGAATTCTAGGATATTAAAAAATTTGTAGTGCATGACTAATAAATTGAATACAGTAAGAAGAGAAGATTTGAAATCCAGTTTTTTTTATTGGTGAACTGTGCTTCATGAATGAAATCCAAAAGTAAAGGTCAAGCACATCCGCAAAGCAGTTATGCCAGGTGCATTATTCAAAAATGTAAAACAAATACAGCAATACAGTTAAATAAATAAAATAAAGCTGTCTTCAAAAATGTAAAAACTCCTTTAGAACTCCTTTTTGCAAGAACTACAAATCACAGTGTTTTTATTTATCGTCCCGTCTCTGTTCTTTTTGTAAATAAACTTGCCGTTCAGTGGCCCGACTGAAGACGCACTTGCCTCATCCTCCTGAGTCTTGTCCATGTCTGTTATTGTTGCCCACTGCCTTGTTAATTTGCCAGCGCAGGTGACGTAGCACGGCCGAGAAGACTACGGGTCCTTCAATGGGCCAAAATTCAAATGCGCAAGCATTGGCTCGCCACCACTGATACTCATAATTAATTGCGTTAAATTTTTAACGCGTTAAATTGCGGCGTAATTGATTAATTGAATTAACGCGTTAAAATGACAGCACTAATATTAACGTAGTTACGTTAATGTGCATGCTCAAATTCGGCTGGAACCCTCCCTTTTTTGAGCCCTGCTGTTAAGAGGAGATCAGATAAAGGGAAACTGCATCAGTTTTACATATCTAACTGTGTTTGCATATGAGAGCAATTTGAGCCAGCTCTCTACAGTGTGTGAGAGAAATGTCATGGAGTTTTAAGAAATCTCACAAATGTAGGAAATGATGCCACCTGAGTGAGTCAGTTGGGGCTGAAGATTACAATTTTGAAAAAGAGTAAAATCTAGGGTTTTAGGAAGTCAGAGAGAAGTGAGCTGCCCATGCCTCTGTAATGTGCTCCTCATCTCTGCATCTTTGCTGGAGTCCAGAAGCAGCCTGCACGTTCCCACTGTGGAGAGACGATTGCTGCCCACTGTATCAGCTGTTTGGGAGAAACAGCTGATCTACAGCATAATACAGTGTGCCTCCAGCAGTTGAAAATAATTCCCCAAAGTGGGAGCACACAGACCAAAGTCGACTGCAGTTGATAAACTGACCATACCTCAGCACTTCATACAACCCCATTTTAAATAACCTGAACTATCCCTTTAAAAGGTTAAGAAGTCAAGGTATTCATTTCCATTGTGTTAATGTCAGTGGGAGCTCTGGCTGGAAATACTGATTTTGAATTTTGTTTCTATCATTTCACTCCTAGTAGTAATGTTCTGTGTCATTGTGGACGTTCACTGCTCACACCTTCCTGCCCTGTGATCCTCTCATGCTGCTCAAGCTCAAATGCTCCACGTTACACACCCTGTGACTTCCAGGTTGTGTGACATTTACCACCTATGCATGGAGCTTCAAAAGCCACATGACCTCTTTGCTCTTGGCTTAGAGTTTATCATTAACTCTTCAAGTGGCACAAAGACATGATTGTGAGAGTCTGCTGCTGCAGTTTGATAGATATCTGTACTGTATATGCAGCAAGGTCTTACTCTGTCTCACTCCTGCTTACTAAGTTATATCATGGTATTTTTCAAAATTATAGTGGTTTCACAGTATTTGACTGTATTTTTTTTCATGCACGACTGGGAGTTAACCTAATTTTCTAATAGTTTTGAGAATAATTACTGCAGCCCCATTCTGCTGTTCACAAAGAGGTGCCAGTCATAATTCTAATGAAGTGAAGGAATAAGGATGCATCACTTTCGCAGTCAAAATACAGAACTTATGCACTCTTGATACTCCGGGACATGATGACGGCTGAGGTGGTGAGCAAATTGCTGCGGCTACAACTTTAGCCCAACAACATTTGCATAATATCACAGTCTGATCGACGTTGGATTTTGTATAGCCGAAGAACCTCCATAAAACAGACACGGCTCCTCGTTTTGGTACCAGTTCTTCTGTTACATTTTCTGTCCGTTCTGAAACTTCTGTTTCGCTACTTTCATTGGCATTGTTCATTCTGTTCACCGCTCAGCACAGTATTTGGTGCAACTGCAAAACAGCCCCCTCTCAATGCGGCATGACTTTCCACCGCTCTGCATTTCCAACATTTTCTACACTACACACTCACCGGTATTGGGGTATATGAAAAATTCATATCATAGAAAAAACCCCACCAGTATTCATATTCGGTATGAACCGGTATACCGCCCAGCACTACCCAGGATCCCAATGAATTCTTCATTTCTGCTGTGTCTTTTATGCTACTTGTCCTGCCAAAGTGTGAGCCATTTGTTATGCCAATGCCAGTCAGGCCTGAAAATGATGGTGTCATGCAGTACCTCCTTTTGCAGGAAAACCTACTATTGAAAAACTATTGGTTGACTATAGGAGTCATGTCCTGGAATGTGTGAATATGTCCTAATTTATGGCCTAATTTACTGTGGGATTCCCTGTTCAGGATGAAACTGTTGGTGACACCCATGTGGTGACTTCTGAGGCTGCATTTTTAAAATATCATGTTGAATTACAGCCCATGGATATCCACTGCAGTTAGATGGGGCTGTTGTGCAAGAAAGTTATCTGAACTGTGGCTGTGTTGTGGTAAATCTAGAGATTGTACAGTATCTGCAAGGGGGAATAGGATCGGGAAGAATATAAGGAAGAATGATCCACACTTGCTTTATTTATTTTATTTCTTAATTATTAAGCTCAAGGGTTCACACGCTTTTTCCACCTGTACTGTGAATCTTTTCAATTTTTCAAACATTTCAATGAAGGAATGTTTGTATGTTACTATCTTAAGCACACTGTGTCTATACTTACTTACTGTCATCTTTGTATTTTATTGTCATTCTCCATTTATTATTTCATGTTATCTTTTTTATGTCCGATTTCTTTCTTAATTGGTTTGATTCAGATTTACATGGCATTCTTATGCCTGTCTTAGCATGTGTAAAGCACTTTTAATTCCCCCTCTGTTGGAAATGGGCTATATGAAGAAAGCTGTGACTTTTCTTTTCAGACTCCTGGATGTCGGAGTGACAGAACAGAAGGGAAGAGGAGCACCCACCAGCGCTCTGCGTCCTGGGGCAGCGCTGACCTGCTCAGAGAGGCATGGCACTCTAACATGAGCACAAATACACCAACATTCAGACCAAACTCCTTGTTGAATAGGACTGTATATCATTATCATCAGCATCGCCTCCATGAGCTAAAGTTTCCCAGAAACTTGGAAAGAGTAAAGAATACTTCCAGAAGCATGTTTCAGCTCGTCATGTACATGTTGAAGTTAATGTTACTAAGTACTGAGGGCATGGATATCAAAGGCATCACTTTTTCACATGTATATAGACTTGGGTGCAGCATAGTGAATTTGACACTTTACATAACTTAATGGCTTGGTATCATTTTATACACTATATTACCAAAAGTATTCGCTCACCTGCCTTGACTCATACTATGAACTGAAGTGCCATCCCATTCCTAACCCATAGAGTTCAATATGATGTCGGTCCACCTTTTGCAGCTATTACAGCTTCAACTCTTCTGGGAAGACTGTCCACAAGGTTGAGGAGAGTGTTTATAGGAATTTTTGACCATTCTTCCAAAAGCGCATTGGTGAGGTCACACACTGATGTTGGTCGAGAAGGCCTGGCTCTCAGTCTCCGCTCTAATTCATCCCAAAGGTGTTCTATCGGGTTCAGGTTAGGACTCTGTGCAGGCCAGTCAAGTTCATCCACACCAGACTCTGTCATCCATGTCTTTATGGACCTTGCTTTGTGCACTGGTGCACAGTGATGTTGGAAGAGGAAGGGGCCCGCTCCAAACTGTTCCCACAAGGTTGGGAGCATGGAATTGTCCAAAATGTTTTGGTATCCTGAAGCATTCAAAGTTCCTTTCACTGGAACTAAGGGGCCAAGCCCAGCTCCTGAAAAACAACCCCACACCATAATTCCTCCTCCACCAAATTTCACAGTCGGCACAATGCAGTCTGAAATGTACCGTTCTCCTGGCAACCTCCATACCCAAACTCGTCCATCAGATTGCCAGATGGAAAAGCGTGATTCATCACTCCAGAGAACGCATCTCCACTGCTCTAGAGGCCAGTGGCGGCGTGCTTTACACTATTGCATCCAACGCTTTGCATTGCACTTGGTAATGTGTGGCTTGGCTGCAGCTGCTCGGCCATGGAAACCCATTCCATGAAGCTCTCTGTGTACTGTACTTGGGCTAATCTGAAGGTCACATGAAGTTTGTAGCTCTGTAGCAATTGACTGAAGAAAGTCGGCGACCTCTTTGCACTATGCGCTTCAGCATCCGCTGACCCCTCTCCGTCACTTTACGTGGCCTACCACTTCGTGGCTGAGTTGCTGTTGTTCCCAAACGCTTCCATTTTGTTATAATAGAGCTGACAGTTGACTGTGGAATATTTAGGAGCGAGGAAATTTCACGACTGGATTTGTTGCACAGGTGGCATCCTATGACAGTTCCACGCTGGAATTCACTGAGCTCCTGAGAGCGGCCCATTCTTTCACAAATGTCTTGTTTCACAGTCTGCATGCCTGAGTGCTTGATTTTATACACCTGTGGCCAGGCCAAGTGATTAGGACACCTGATTCTGATCATTTGAATGGGTGAGCGAATACTTTTGGTAATATAGTGTATATACTGTATATTGTCTTTGATAAGCTGTGTTTTAAAATACACGAGGAACTCACAAAAACAAATCAAACCAAAGCTAAATTTATATTCAAAATTACTCAAAAGTTGATTTTATTCAATCTGACAAGAATGAAAGTCTTGAAGGTGAACTCATCATCAAGTGTTTGTGATGCAATACAGGAGTCAGCATCAGACAGTGCAGAAGATTACAGCTTTGAAAATGAACAAAAAAGGAAAGAAACCTGGACCACTGTAGAGTGTGTGAGAAGTGATCTTACTCCACCAGTGCAGATCATTCCTCACCTGTGCTTGAGGATAGAGGCTAAATTAGCTGTTACTAGCATGGCACATCCAAATGTCTTCACAGTTGTTTTGTGGGCAATATGCATACCAGGTTTTGAACAGGAAGAAGAATGAATGAATGAATGAATAAATACATAAAATACTAACACTACAAATAGATGTTTTGTATCATAGTATTCTGAGGCCTCTAGGCCTACAGCAGCAAACTTGGGGGAAGAGACGCTAACAGATCCACACTACAGAACTGGATGCAGGGATCCTAATGTGTGATATGAATATTCCACCCACAATGGTCAGTTTTGACTGCCGCAGTAGCACCTTTAACAGAGGACTGAAAGACAGACAGTCTTCAAACTGACAGTTCTTTCAATGTAATACAGACATAAGAGAAAATGTAGTTAACTCATTGTTGAGGGGGTCCTGATCAATTTGATTTTGACCCCAGCCATCCCGTAACATTGGCCATCTGCTGATGTTTCTTATCATTCTTAAAGTATACAATAAATACATTTGATGCAGTGTTATTTGTTTTATTGTTATTGGTATTGTTCCCGTCAGTATGTTGAGCCATGTTGCATAAGACACAGCCCAGGCCAAAAGCGACAAACCTGTGTTCCACTGGTTCTGTCATAACTTTCATGATATCATGATTTCACAGATCTATAGTCAGTGTTGTTGCTTAAATTTTAATTTTAATCTTAATATTTGCTTAAATGTTCATAATGTACATGTACATATCTGACACATTAAAATAACAGCTGAAGATGCTAAATCTGACATCTTTCAATAGCTACTTTATACAAATATTGAAGGTCCAAATTCAAAGCTGTGAAGTGGATCATCTTAAATGATTGGTATTGTCTGATCAATCTAATGATCCGTCACTCTTTTACAACTGGCTGGCTGTCAAAGGAGAGCAGCACTGCAGTAACAGCAAGCCTAAGAGGACTGAAATTATAAAATACAATCAAAAGGATCAGATTTTGATCGGTTTATTTTAGCCATTAATCAAACCTGATGCTTAAATTCAGCTTGGGACATGTCTGCTTTAAAAGTTATACTTTCTTTTTCCAACTTGTGTCACATTTTGCTGTTTTACCTCTCTGGAAGCCACATTATCACTGCATGTGGCACTCTCAGCATAGGCTACGTTGTGATATCCTGGTTTCTAAGTGGCACTGCTGATGACGTCTTCCTCTTTCAAGTCATATTTTCTTCATGATGGAACTCTTGTGTGACATCACAGGTGTGATATATGTGGCTATATTATACTAATGGTTCATAGCAGTGACATGAGCACACACAGCTGCACCCTCCATGGCACTCTCAGCTCCAACCTACTGCTAGTCAGCAGCAGCATGGGAGGTGCCAGATAACAATATCTCACTCTTACCTACCCACTTCCTCCCTGCGCCATAGCCATAACTCGCTGCAATTTATGGTCAACCGAGGCCCAGCTGGCGCCTCTCCACCTCCTGCAGCAAAAAGAACAATAAGGGCTGGGCTGACGACAGCTCAGCCCTCACTAATGTGTGCACAGACACGTTACTGAGTTGCAACACTGCACGGATTCCACAGATGGAGGAAGAGCAGAGTGGACAGACATGAGCAGTGCTATGAGGAAACTACAACAGAGAAGATGCTTATCCTGTCCATTTGAATGACAGGGTGGTATCACAGATTACTTGTTTATTGCTTGATTACTTAAAACAATTATTTATGAATGGAAAAACCTAGTTTTAGTTGGCGGCCATTATGCTATGTGGGCTAGGTGTATTGTCATTTTTACACTTAGTATTTTGTAAAGCCAACGTATCACAGCAGCCATTGTGTGGCTTGTCATCCACATTTTTCCCACTAATGACTGGCAGAGGCAATTCAATGTATTTAAATTCTATAACTGCCTTTCTGTATAGAAGTTTTGTTGTTAGTAACAGTGAGAAGGAAGTACTCAGATCCTATATGTCCTGCATTCAAAATGTCACTATATGAAAAACTATAGGGTATGGTAGGTATTATTAGCAAACTGGTCTTAAAGTACCAAGTGAAAGCACTCATAATAAGAGGGAACCCAATGTCATGTATATCTCCTCTTTATATGTGTATATTTTACCCATATCTTTTTTTGTTTATTTGTCAGAAGGATTATGCAAAAAATACTTAAGTGATTTACACCAAACATGAAGGAACGTGAAGGAAAGCTGACATGGAAGCTGCCAGGGAAGAACCCAATACTTTTTGTATGCAGGAATTTCTTTAGTCAATCTCCTTAACAGTAATTGATATTGACATTGATAGGGCATTTTCTTGGAAGAAGGTTTGGTTCTTAATATAGAAAAACGGACACATATATGCATGTTGACTATCTATGACTTCGTACAAAGTGACACAGATCCAAATAATCCAGATGTGGTGGAAGAAATCTGTGTGCTGAATCTGTGAGCGTTGTTGGAGGGATACACTCTACTTAGTGCCATTCTGGTTGGATTATTATTACTGATATTTTACATGAAATTACCATTTTGCTGCTGTAGCTGCTTGCTAAATATATATATAGTTATATATAGTTGTGAAGAAGTCATAAATTTCTAAAGTAAAATCATAATCTTGGAGAACCTGTAACTCCAACTGTCAGATAAATGTAGTGCAATAAGAAAGTACAATGTTTACCTTTTGAAATGTAGTGGAGCAAATGTATAAAGTACCAGATAGTACAGACTTCTTGATTAAATGTACAGTTTCTTGCTGCTTGGTAAAGGTCCACCACTTGTCCAGAGAATTCCCTTTGCGTGCACATGCACAAGAGACTCATGAAACAATCATTATCGAAGAAATGAAGAAATCATGTTTTGGATGTGTTGCCAACAAGACAAAAACTGGTGCTGGACATCTGTAGGTGCAACCATGCACATGCCATAAACATGATTCCAATATTAATTTTTTGTGGCATCCTTCCTGAGGTTCTGTTCCATGTTCCATGATTGCATCATATCATTTCTGCAGATTTGTCAGCTGCACATTCATGTTATCAGTCACCTGTTCTGCCACATCCCACAGGTGTTCTACTGGATTCACATCTGGTGATTGGGCAGGCCACTGTAGTTCCCTGAATGCAGTGTCATTTTCATGATAGCAGTGTGAGACTTTGACTTTGGCTGACTATGGTTAATGTTAATCTTCATATGGCTGTGTATGTAACATTACCGAGTCAGTTATTTTACTTTCTGACTGTCTTCTACATATACTACTGACTTGCTTCATTTCTTTATTGATTTAATTGTTCATTCATTTGACTGAACATCTTTGGCCAACTGGTTGAATATTGGACTTTCCCCAATGATTGATGCTCTTTCAAAATGAATTAGCATGACCAGTTTCTATAATGTCATCATTTCTATTACATATTTCTTCTTTGTTTCTACATTTACCGACCTTTCAGTAAAAAGGGCAGCTAGTGACAAATATAGTGACTTTTTGGACAAACCTCAATGACTTTCTACACATCTCTGTCTCATTCAGACAACTGGCATAAATGTGAAGGGGCTTCTTACTGTCTCTGTAAGTGTCATTTTGCAGGTAACTATGGTTGAAATCACAGCACAGCCATTGTCTTTAACATTTTAGGTGAATTTTAACTAAATAACCAAATTGAAAATGGCTGGGATGTGACTGCAGGTTAACGTGTCACATTATTGGGCTGCATCGCAGGTGCTGCTTCATACTTGTTGCATTGTCTGACAGCAGCTTTACTGGGAATTGGGCTGTATTATGCTACTGTAGTGTATGTGTGATCACAAAGAGTAGGAAAAATCAAACAGCAACTGGCTCACATGATGCAATGACTTTATGAATATGCTAATTGGCATATGACATAATATAGCAAAATTTAACATGTTTTCAAGCTGATTTTAGTTTTATTTAGAATAATTGTTTACAACTGGCCACAGACCTAATCTTGTTAATTTATTATCCCTGTTTAAACAAATAACATATAATATATAATAAAACAAACATATTGTTGAAAAATGTACTGGGAACATCTAGCGTTACTTTGGCTCTGTATCATCCGAGTATTGAATAATTTCCCACAATCGAGCTGGAATGTGGCAAAGCTGGCATGGTGACAATATTCCTAGTTTTATCAAACCTTGATCGTGATCCAAACTGTTAATGTTGTTATTTTATAATTTTACAGTTAGTTTATATATCCAACAACATTGTATCTATTCTGAGGTCAAGGCTTGACTATCACATGGAGCTTCTCATCAGATCTCTTGGTCTTTATTCACTGTGTCAAACGGTGGAACTGTGTCACATGACAAGAACATATACAGTAGTTACAGTGTGGTTATTAAAACTAGAATCAAAGAAAAATTCTGGGTTGGGTTCAAAACATGAAATCACAGAGTAAATTAGGACTTCATTTTATGGTTATTTTCATCATTGATTAATCTGTTAAGTCTGTTTATTCATGATCTTCTCAGTTATCTTTTGAATGAATCCATTAATTTGGTAGATCCATGCTAAACATAGTTGCATTTTGCATCTTTGTGATTTTTCTCCTTTGAATACCCATGCGTGCATTACACTAATAAATGACACTGCTATGAAAGGACACACAGTAAACATTGTTGTCAGCTGCATGTGAAGCACATGGCCCAACTGAATTCCCAAAGTACCAAAAACTAGCCAGACTGCACGGTGTAACTGTAAATGTGAAAAGGGCCAGAGGGTCAGGAGCACTGCTGGCCCAAAAAACAGCAAGTTACAGACATGAACAGCTCCAACTGTACGTTTGTGTTTCTCTTTCAAAAGATTTCAGATGAACTGGCGTGGGACTTGTGTAGAGCAGAGCAGCTCATGTCTTGCCATATCTGCACTGGAAACACTGACAAACGGTGAACTTGTATTGGCGCAACAGAACACACATAACTCATTAGTGGTCCCATACATACACATACATACATACATACATACATACATACTAGTGCATCTCAAAAAGTTAGAATGTGTGTGAAAATGTTCAATATATCCCATCAGTTCTTTAACAATAGTTGGTTGCTTTAATTGTGATATAAGTGATAAAGGAGCTGCAAATAGCTACTGAGTGTATAAATATAAAGTTTGAGTTTTCTCAAGCTGTATATTTTTGTATTGTGTATATATATATCCTCTTTGGATTGATCTTGGGAAATATTGAATCAGTCGTGCTACTGGATTTCTGATTTTCATCAGCTAGATGTCTCAGTCATTCAAATTAAAACAAAAAAGGACTGAAATATTTCAAGCCTTTTCAAATATGAAAGATTTTTTAGTATACATACACATGTACATAGGTGAGTGAGTATTGAATTGTGTGCGATAACTCACTGTTTTGCAGAGCCATCATGTGCTTTTCCAGCTGTGTCAAGTTAAAATACATGTTGTGAAAATGGCACACATGACCAGAGGGGAAAGTCTAAAGAAACAAAAACTTCAGGTCACAGGTTAACAGATGATTGTGATTTTTTTTTTGTTATTGTGATATTACTCAGGTCCAATTTTTGTAGTTTTGTACTTTAATGATTTCTATCACTTGTGATATTATTAAATAACATGAATCTTGGAACACTATAATGAGGTCTGAGGAAATAGTATAGTATTGAGTATTGGTGCCACAGTAAAATTGTGGCATATACTGACTAATATAATAACTTCCTGGTTCCATTTCTTCATTTGTTTTTTTATCCACTCTTGTTTGATTGGAGCAGATTACGAAGCTTCGGCAGCAGCTCCAGCACAGTAACCAAAAAGGAGACCACAGTAAAGACAAGGACCAACTGTTGCCCCTGCACCACAACACCATCAGCCACAGCATCCTCGCCAGCTCCACCAACCGAACCTCCAGAGCCAGCCACATTCAGGTAGAGCCATGCCTGACAGTCTTCATCCTGGAAGTGAGACATTCACTCATCTGAGAGCACTGCAACATTCAGTCATGAGAGGAGAATGTAGCATAAGTTCCGATGAGTTTGGACTGTGTACAATCGTACTAATGCAATCTCATTACGATCATGACTCATTAGATGAATTAGATGACATGCTATGAAAGGGTAGATGGACAGTGGCTGAAAATTAAATTTTTGACATTGTTTCTATGTTGTCATTGTCAGAGAGTGATGGTATATGTGATGGAAAACATCGGACCAACAGTACCATTTTCTGAAAACCATTGTGGTCCTGTGGGCTCATTTTCATGCTCTTGACTGTTCATTTTGTTGAGCGCAAACTGTCAGATCTCCATGACAGCTGAAATAAAGTCTTGTTCGGATTCTGAAATGTATCCCCTGGTATCGGATTTCATTGTGTGCATAGCAATCCTGTTGCACATGTAACTCATTTCTCTACACAAGAATTGGTAATAATCTGTGTCCAAAGGAAAGGAGGTTACAATTTTCTAAACCCAACACTGTATGTACGCATGTGTGTGTGTGTGTGTGTGTGTGTGTGTGTGTGCACGCGCACATGCATGCATGTGTACGCGTGCCTGTGTGCTGCAGCACTTTTCCATGTCGAAGTCGGCCCAGATGCCGCTGTCTAACATCACAGTGCCAAAGCCCTCCATCTCGCGGGTTCCTAGCAGCATGGAGGGCATCAACCATGAGCTGGAGAAGGTCTTCATCAAAGACAACGGAGAGAAGGAGGAGCTCAAGGTGGGGCTCTGGGATCAGTCTCACTCTGGCAGTGGCATGGTCTGTTCAGCGTTCTGTTCCTCATCCATGTTGTCTGTCTTCTCTTGGGCCACGCAGTCCCTGGAGGTTCCAGATGGCCGACGAGCGCCCTTCCCTCCCCAGCAGCGCAGCAGCAGCACCCGAAGCATGGACACCCAGACTCCCTCAGCTCCCGGCCGTTCCAGCAGCTGCTCCAGCCTGTCACCCTGCCCCTCACCAGCTTGTCCGCCAGGATCGCATGACGGCAGCCCGTATTCGACTGAGGATCTACTATATGACCGGGACAAAGGTAAAGAACATGGAACTGTTGTTGAGTTGCTGTGCTGTAATCACATACTTTTCTGCAGTTTTACAAAACAAGATCAGACTGAATTGCTTTATGTATTGTCCATTACTTTCCATTTAATATCCAACAGCAGGTAGTTATTTGTAGATTTATAGTCTTACATTTGCAAAGCAGGTGGCACATTGTTTTCTACATTTCCTACTGTGGTGTGAAGGCATGCTAACTTGTAATACTGTTGGCTGCCAAAACATGGAGTTGTTATTTTGTGTTAGGTGGTGGGTTCACAAACAACCTTACCATTCTATATGAGTCTATGCGTGATGTTAATTTCAAAGTTCTTCACCTTATTAGGTTTATTTTGGTGTCATAATTGTCTATTTGGCACAATTTGTCAATTTCGGTATACGTTTGCCAACAAAACAAAGCCAGTTGACCAAAGAGCAGGACAGAAATTTGCATTTTAAGAACAAGGACACATTATGTCCTTGTACACTGTCTTCTGATATCAGACAGCATTGCAGAATTCATTATTTATTTTTCCCCTGTTGATCAGCTATCAAAAGTGACTTGAAATGTAACGATGGGCACTAAAAAAGACAGTATCTTATTGAAAATATAGGTAAAATATACACGTTTTTTTAGTACTAGTGCTGACACATTTTGTCTAAACACAACCAGCTGTAAGAAACTTACATTAGATACAGTCTGACTCCAACCTAAATGAGCATGTTATGATTTAAAGCTGCACTAATCAATGTTTTTATATATACAATGGGTCAGATGTCACTTGTCCTGGCAAGCAACCAGAGAATCATCTCCAACTCTGCACTTCCCCTCAGCTCTTCTTTCTGAGCTCATAGATTTCTTATTAACATTGTTGGTATAGTGATCACACTGTGAATCAGAGTGTACTTGACAATACAGAACTGTGTTGAGTCACGTGTGTTTAGCTTGACACCTCTTGCTACAAAATTTTATTCCATTTTCAGTAGGTAGTAGTGCTTGGCATCATGTTAGGGGCATTCCCACCAGTTTCAGTTATAATGTAATTGTGAATGTGCCCAAGAAGATCAGCATTTGTCAACAGGTAGCAGAGTTTGTTGTGTGAGCCTGTACAGTGGCTAACACATGGCAAACCACTAGAGTTGTTGTTAGTGACAATGTGTAAGAGCAGAAGACTGCAGCTTGTTGGCGCTTGCTGTCCTCACCTTCGATGTAAGCTAACCATCTTTTCGGACCTGAAAATGGTTCCTCTAAACCACTTTTAGTGGGCAGTTCTTCTGGTAGGGACACACACAAAAGTTCTGGCCTCACAGTTCCTGCGTTGGGAACACACCTGTTGATAGAAGAGGGGAACTAAGACTACACTACACTAAACTACACTGATATTCTACTGAGACTGTATTTGAGTGTCCAGTGCTAGCACAAAGCTAAAACAAAGTGTGCAGGTAGGTTTTCAGCTGGACCAGCACTATGCTACTTTTTCTGCTTATGTGAACTTTATGTTGGCGTCTGTACAGTGCTAAGGGCCATGAGATGAATGTGTGGGGGACATCAAACATGCTCCAGAAACAAAGTGCTGTGGTTGTTGACTACGCTGAAGTCTGTATTTACCCTCTCTATGTTGACAGATAGTGGAAGCAGCTCACCGCTGCCCAAGTTTGCGTCCTCACCCAAACCCAACAACAGCTACATGTTTAAGCGAGAGCCACCAGAGGGCTGTGAGAAGATTAAGGCTTTTGAGGAGATGAGGTATAAACTGATACTGGTGTTGAATTTTAACTGCCTCAGCAGCGTGTCACCCTCACTGACATGACCTTAATTTCTCTGCAGCTCAAGGCAGTCCACATCGGCGTCAGTCCCCCTCTTCTCCTGCCCCGACAAAAACAAGGTCAACTTCATCCCGACAGGTTCAGCCTTCTGCCCTGTCAAACTTCCTGGCTCTCTGCACCTCACCCCGGCCTCAGAGCCTGAAGAGGATGAGGACAACATAGAGGCAGGCCCCAGCTCAGAGCCACAGGGGGCTACACTGTTCTATGGTGCCCCCTCTCAGGTCTCCATGAGCACCAACACAGATGACCCTCCAGGGGAGACTGGCTCACCCTCAGAGACTGCAGAGCCCCAGACAGAGAGCCCAGCCATCAGCTAGACCTGAGCAGAGCTGGCCTCTGGCTCTGGGATCCATGCTAGCGACCACCGACCATCACCACTAACTGTCCCACCGACATCTCCCTTTGCTCTGCCAGGGGAGGCTCCGACTCTCTGTGCTGACCCCCTCCATTCCCTTCTGTCTCTGCATGACGTAGCAACAATGTCCTGATTAACCACCACCGCCACCACAAAGACTCACCACCTCAATGTTCTGTCCTGCATAATGTCTGAGTTGTTGTTGGTAGGGACTTGATGGTTAAAGGTTAAAATATGCAGGCATTAGAGGAAGGAATTGAGGACTTTGGATGGAGGGGGGGCATGCATTTCAAACTGGTAGTCTGATTAAATTATATGTTGTTCTTTTCAACAATCACAGTATGAATAAGCTGTCTATACTTGATACATACAGTACACATTCAGTTTATATGTATGTGTACTATGTGTGAGAGTGTGTGTATACATACTCACACAAACACACAGTATATATATATATATATATATATGGGTATATGTATATAGTTATATGTATATATACATATATATGAAAGAAAAATGCTTGTTTAAAAAACCCAAACTGTGTATTGCTGTGTCATGTACTGAACAGGAAGAACAGCTGTACTATTCAGGATTTTGTTTACACTATCCAGGTCACATTCTTAACCCCTGTCTAAAAGATGCACAGAGCAAATCATTTGGACAAAACTAAAAAAAATACAAAATGGCCACAAATTGGTTGCACAATGTCTGCATCTGGCCTCACTTCAGGTATTTCACAATCAGAGTTTATACTCAGGTAATTTGGAATGTATGTCCATACAAATATCTGCAGCTTGAAAAAGCACAGCAGATTCATTGTCATTTATTCCTGGTTTCTCTCATTCCCAGACAAAAACTCTGAAACCAGACCTGTGATAGGAGCTGCAGAGGGTAAAGGGTTGAATTAGTGGTGGGACACTGTACGGACCACACACACTGTGACTGATGGCGTAATGTGTATACTGTGTGTATACAGAGACTTAGAAAACATATGGTGGTAGTCTGGTAGTCGGCTCTGCAGTAACATCACATGAAAATACAATCAAAAGGAAGCATTTGGTTCTACATACGGTATATGCAGATTGGATATGTAGTTGTACAAACATTTTTCTCTGGTAGAAATGATTTCTGAGGTCCAAATTTATGCAGTTAAAAAAAGGATAATATGATGGCCAATATTAAGAAATAGAAAGAAAGCCAACACATTTTATGAGAATTGGAGAGTCAGAAGATTTGTAACCAAGATATATGCTGAGCACAATGTTTCCCATTTGAAAGATTTCTCTTTAGTGCTGTTTCAGCGAACATTTCTTCCAAAGAAATACATTGGTGAGAAGACAACAGATCTTTGAATTTAAACTTTGCAGTGCTTATACATAAAATTTTTATTTCAGTCAGAGCATCACAGGTATTCAACCTTTGATTTTGCCCATCACGAGCAGTAGTTAGAATTTGGAATGTGTTTTAGCACTGTAATATACTGGCTCTAATAAAAATACAGATCTGGTATTGTTGTAACAACATTATAACATGGCAATTCTGAAACAGTACATGCCTTACTATGAGGAAATATAAACGTGTTTTACAACAAGACATTTTATTTTGACAAAGAAATCCACAGCCTGTTTAAAGTTTAAATATGTTTGAATGTTATCTAAACACAAGCAGCCACACAACACTGCCTAAATAAGATCTTCACCTCAATTGGCAAAATTATGTTTTAAAGATGCACTAATCAATATTTTGATATTGCCAAATATTTATGTATGATGTGAAATGGGTCACTTGTACTGACACAGCCATAGATAATTATCACCAACTCTGCAGTTTTCCTTTTTTTAAACTAATTGTCTGGTAGTTCTGAGCAAACGTTTTGTGGGTTTTTTACAACAAAAAATAATCAAAGAAAAAAGTAATAATGATAAATCCAATGTCACTCAGCACAAGTTAGGCGAGTTGGGGACTCACTAGTGAAGCATGTTGCAGCTAAAGAGACTGATATTTTTCTCAAGGGTTGGTAGGAACCTAAAAGCAGAGTAAGTATTTCACTTGGAATTTGTGATAATATTGCTCTGTTTCTGTTGGATGACAACTATACTTCTGGTAATTTTTGTTTATCATTGGTGCAGATGCATTCCTGTTGGTTTGATGCCCACGCAACAGTGGATGTAGCTACACAGTTCAAGTACAAGCTAAAAATGAACTCTAGCTCCGTAAGATGAGTGTTTGTACAACTATTATATCCATTCAGTTCATATTCACACTTAGACTGTTCTGATAATCCAGATAATTGATATTCTATTCAATGCATTCCATGAATTTTTAGTAAGAGACTCACTTCAGTACTAAGAGATGTTTGGTTGCACCTTCATCTCTTTGGATCACACCCTGCCTGCCTCCCTCTCACTGTCTGCCCATTGTTACTGAGTGTTGTACATATCCTGATGCTACCAACAAGCAACAATACCTTCTGAACATCTTATGAACTCTGCGCAAAACACCATCCTCGAGGCGGTTAAATGAGCATTTCATTTGCAAGAGTGAAACATAATCCACATTTATTTTGATATCTGGTGTGCTTGTGGAATCCCTGCATTGATGTTCCATTCATATTTTCCATATATGTGGCTTTTAAAGAGGATCACTGCAGTGTTGTGGTTTCTAAAGACATTTCAGCACCTTACCAAGAGCTATAGCTTTCCCAATGGCCCACATATACTCGGCATTGGTAAACTAGATGTGTGCAATAATAGAAAAAAAGGTGTTGTCCTCCCGGATGTGGTCCATTCTTTGACTTGAGCGTCTCTTACATTCCTTTGGTTTTGAGCATGGGGGCTGGATCAGCAAGTAGTTCTTTGCTAAAGCCATCAACCAATACAAAACCAGCACTGAGAGTGACCAGAGCACATCACTGGCAGGTCAGAGTCTTCATAAACCCAGTACACCATACTCCTTGTGTAATCTGCATTGTCAAAGTTCATGCACAATGGCAATAAAAAATATTGGTTGTTTTGTCCTCTCTTTTGTGTGTATATTGGTAAAGGATAACCCCTGGAATATCAGTACTGTTAACACAGCAGCATCAACAAGGTTATGGTTCACAATCTTTGCCAAACCAGTCTCATGGACATTTGTTTCAGATTCATGAAACTTCATGTATTTCACAAAAATGAATGTCTTGTCACTTATGTCCAGTTGTCCAGTATTTCATGAAGTACCTTGATGCAAATGAAATACATTAGTTGGAACATCATCTGACTGTTGCAACAAAAAAAAAAGATAAATCCATGCCCATATACATGAAATCAGTAGATTACATTTCCTGACTATACAAACATATAAGCAGGATACCAGGGTGTTCTTGACAGCTGCTGTGCTAGCCTTTGCCTTTTTGTGAAGACATAGCCTACTGATGATGTGTCATCTCTGTTAGTGAGCTACTACTACTACAAAAGACTTTTGAAAATGAAAAACAATACTTATTTATCCATAAAAATCCAGTGCCAGGAACTCCAAATGTCTAGTTCCAAACAGAAAAATGAAATTGGACTAAGAATCTATGATCAGCTCTGTGAGGCATGGAACATACTGACATTTAGTACGTGCTCACCATGTTATCATAGCAAGTCAGTATGCTACCACTTGCTCATTTGCACATCACACGAAGGCTGAAGCCGATTGTCATTAGTTTTGAAACTGATTTTGACCTTATAGTGGCACTACATGGAAAGTCAGAGGATCACTAGTATGTCTTACAGTTAATCTTGAATGTGTGTTCAGCAAATTTAACAATAATCTAGATCTCAAGATACTTAAGTAAAAGTCAAAAATGTCAAGTCAGAGGACGTCTTCAGGGTACATCCCCTGGGGATCATAAATGTCTCTACAAACATTTGTGCTTGAATGGCTCAAAATAAAATGTCTTTAAATAACATTACATATCAACGCTGTCTCAACTGACAATGATCATAGATGGCATGAGCTGTAAAGTATGAACACTTTCAAAAACAATTGCCATGAATACATGGCTGAATGTATTTCAGCAGTTAACTGTTTTCACAGTGCAGGAAGCAGAATGTCTGAAAAATGTATTTATTTGGTCAATATTTGATGTGACCACCCTTTTCCTTTCTGCTCAGTACATCTACACACAGTTTTACAATGTACTCGGCACATAGGTTAATCCAAACATGTTGGAGAACTTGACCTTTTTCTGTTCTTTAGTGGATTTAGGCCAGGTCAGTGTCACCTCATGTAATCCCACACTGAATCCATGCTGTATGTACTAAGTGCAGTATGTATAGTCATGCCACAGAATGAAACAGAAAACGAATTACTTAGGGTGTCTGATGGTAATGCATGATGGAATAAAATCTAAACATCTGAAGTGCCTAAAAAACTTTTGTATGATGTATACAGTATTAAAGAGTCATCTGCAACAGAGGTCAGTGTAGCCTTCATCAGTAAAATTCCATTGTACCAAGTCTTTGTACCAAGTGATTATACAAGACAGACGTGGAGATGGTTCTTTTAGCTGCTTTTTGCTGGAGGGATTTTGTTGCTCAACCGTCCAATTTAAAACACTCCAAAGGTATCCGATTAGGTTCAGTCAGTGAAACACCAGTTTCCACTTATAATCTTTCCAACCTACCAACTATGTAAGTGCTGAGCTCCCCACAAAAATACTTGTTCAACAAAAACTAAATATGCTAAACAAACAAACATAAAATATAAAGCATAAAGTAAACAAATAACTATTAAAGGAAAATATTATCAGAAATGTGATTATAATGAGGTTTCTATTTCGCGTTCTGTTTTTGTTTTTGCTCTCTTTCCCTTTCCCTTTCTGTTCTTTTTCTCTTTCTTTAATTGCATGTAGCATTTACCATTTTTTTTTGTACTCAGGTGGGCCTGCACTGCCAACCTTCTCCTCCTCTGTGCCAGAGTTTTCCATGAACTCAACTTCGTTTCTGTTGACTATTCTGTATGCCAGCCAGCTCCCTGCTTCAACTGCCTGCTCCTTGGTTTTTGTACAATAAACTCTTTAGATTCTTGCTGACCTGTTCCTGACTCTGCTTTGGGACCCAATCTAAACCAAAACCTAACAGTCAATAGTCAAACAATACTAACCACTACTAAAACAAGAAAATACTGAAAATAAAGAAAAAGATCCTAAAAAAACATTTTTTTTTCATTCATTTACTTTCTTTTGTGCAGACCTGTTCACAGTTTCACTGAGGAGTGCAGATAGCCACACGGCATCTTCTGTGCTTTTGTGCCCTTTCAGCTGCAGTGGTTTTGTTTCTGAACCATCTAAAGGCTTCTTCATGTGCTATGTCTTATTTTCTCAAGCTGTGATCACAACAGCTAATGGCAATTGTTTCCCAGAGAGTGCATGTTTGTGTGTTCTTCTGGTCTCCTAAATATAATATTTGCCATGGAAAATTGCTTGCTACTATAGTAAGTGTATGTACACATTTTCTTTTTTCATGGGGAGATCTTTATGTATTTTTAAGGTTATGGAGCTTCAGTGGTGTTTCTGATCTATTTATCGATGCATCCATCCATATTTTCAAACATGAGTTTAACAGTCTTTTTAATCTTCTTAAAGATTGGAAAAAAATATTTTGTTTCTCCAGCCAGACCAATCCCCTCCTACCATTGAAGCACATAGAGTTTTAGCAGTTTATTCAACTTACATACGCACAATGCTACAGTCTGTCGGTATATCTTTTTTTCTGGTGGCACTGTCTCAACCACCAAACACAAATGACAAATTACACACATAGACACAACACTGTTCACTGAGCAAGACTCTTTCAGGCTGCCACAAACACTCCCAATCGTGCTCACTAGCATCTCCGAGAGGCCCACCATCATTCAGTCCTCCTGTCAGCTGCAGCTCCCAGGTGTATTAAACTAAAAGCCCTCCCTAGAGTAATGTCAAGTGTACTAACAGCCCAATCCTTCATTGTAAAATGTCTGTTATCGTTCTTAGACATATCGCCAATGTTATTTTCTAATACTCATATCTATGCACATATGCACTAACTGCACATAAACCATGATCAAAACCATCCCTTGAGAAACCTGCCAGTGTCCTTGAATATGAGTCTTTAAAACATTAGATCTCTTTTAAACAAAAGTTTTCTTATTAAAAACAGGATTTTAGACAGCAGCACTGCATGTTTATAAATGAGTCATGTTTTCACATGGACAGAACAACCATACCCATTGACATCGTCATTACCTCTCATCCTGCTCATCCTGCACAAGTACACATTGTCATATGGAGAGCAGAAACCTGGGATCAGGCCACCAACTCTGATTGGTGGGTGACCCATTCTACCTCCTGAGCCATAGTCACAGGTAAAACAAGTGGACCCATGTATTAATTGCAGTGACATGTTCGCTCTTGGATTATATTACAGATTTATTGAGACTTTTCTATTGCTTTTCTGCCCGTTTGTAGTGCCATTTTTACCAGCATACTTTTGTCTAGTCTGGTTTTTAAGTATGCCTTTTATTATAAAAGAAATGAGAAATTGAAAGTAAAAATGGTAAAACATCTAAAAAGTTTCTCTTCTGAAACTGGCAGATGCATACTGCAGTTTAGATGTGCATCAATGGAGCACTGTAGTCATCCAGCAGATGGCAGCATATAACCACAGAAAAGGTGAAGCTGAGGTTGAACTGAAATATCCACAGTACAGCCGTGGCCACAAAGTCTACTGCCTCAGTTTTTATGATGGCAATTTGCATGTACTCCAGAATGTTATGAAGAGTGATCAGATGAATTGCAATTAATTGCAAAGTCCCTATTTGCCATGAAAATTAACTTAACCCCCCCCAAAAAACATTTCCACTGACTTTAGGTCCTGCCATGGAAGGACCAGCTGACATCATGTCAGTGATTCTCTCGTAAACACAGGTGAGGGTGTTGACAAGGACAAGGCTGGGCATCCCTCTGTCATGCTGATTGAGTAAGAATAACAGACTGGAAGCTTTAAAAGGAGGGTGGTGCTTGAAATCATTGTTCTTCCTCTGTTAACCATGGTTACCTGCAAGGAAACACATGCAGTCATCATTGCTTTGTACAAAAAAGGGCTTTACAGGCAAGGACATTGCTGCTAGTAAGATTGCACCTAAATCAACCATTTATCAGATCAGCAAGAACTTCAAGGAGAGAGGTTCAATTGTTGTGAAGAAGGCTTCAGGGCGCCCAAAAAAGTCCAGCAAATGCCAGGACTGTCTCCTAAAGTTGATTCAGCTGCGGGATCGGGGCACCACCAGTGCAGAGCTTGCTCAGGAATGGCAGCCGGCAGGTGTGAGTGCATCTGCATGCACAGTGAGGCCAAGACTTTTGGAGGATGGTCTGGTGTCAAGAAGGGCAGCAAAGAAGCCACTTTTCTCCAGGAAAAACATCAGGGACAGATTGATATTCTGCAAAAGGTACATGAATTGGACTGCTGAGTACTGGGGTAAAGTAATTTTCTCTGATGAATCCCATTTCCGATTGTTTAGGGCTTCGGGAAAAAAAGCTTGTCCAGAGAAGAAAAGGTGAGCGCTACCATCAGTCCTGTATCATGCCAACAGTAAAGTATCCTGAGACCATTCATGTGTGGGGTTGCTTCTCAGCCAAGGGACTGGGCTCACTCACAATTTTGCCTAAGAACACAGCCATGAATAAAGAATGGTACCAAAACATCCTCCGAGAGCAACTTCTCCAAAGTTAAGAAGTTAATTGACAGCATGCCAGGGCAAATTGCAGAGGTCTTAAAACAGAAGGGTCAACACTGCAAATATTGACTCTTTGCATAAACTTAATGTAATTGAAAATAAAAGCCTTTGACCCTTATGAAATTCTTGTAATTATACTTCAGTATATGAGAGTGACATCTGACAAAAAGATCTAAAAACACTGAAGCAGCAAACTTTGTTAAAACCAATACTTGTGTCATTCTCTGATGACTGATTTTGTTGTTATTTATTCTTAAAATATTTTTTTAAACTGCTTTTGAGTACTACAGCAAGTGTGTTACAGCCGTAATGCATTAGAGTGACGCGCAATACTTTATAATTAACATTCAAAGAGTAATTTCCCTTGCTTGGGAGGATAAATAAAATGCATATTTTCTAACAAGAAAACCACTGTTGCCCCTGTTTCACCTGCTAATCAGCTTTGTAACAAACTTGATTTTGTGTGCTAATCTCAACCTCCCAGCACATTCAAACTGGGCACACAGAAAGAAGTCCCATATAATCTATGGGCAAAACCTCTAAAATCAAATTACAGGGCATAAATCTTCTTCTAAATCTTCTTCCTCCTAGTGATGCTGCTGTTTCTTCATTCAGATGCAACTCTGTGCAAAATGTCACACAAAGATAACAGAGAACATCAAATCAGTGTCCGACTGCTGATACATTCACACGTGTAACATGTTCATCATGTTGTCACAGAGGTTTGAATTAGCAGGTAGTTAGTAGTTAGTCCCCAATCAGAGCCAATACAGCCAATCAGTCCTGCTGACATCATGGTAGAGCTCAGCGCTTACACACATTTCCACACTACTGCTCTAACTTCATCTGAATATGACATGTTCTGTTGTTGCTAATGCTCGATGGAGTTATTCACTGAAAACAGATTGGAGGCTGAGATATCAACAGGCAATGCCACAGTTCATCCACTACCTGGTACATATTCGTTACAGCAGGAAAAGAGGGCTGAGAATACACTAACTGATGTTTAGTCAGCTGAATCCTCATCTTCAACTGATTTTACACATATTGTTTGTTTCTCAGTGGTTCTACAGTATGTAATATATAATATTATTATATTAGATGATTAAATACCAAGGTTGGGGATCATATGCATATTAATATAAGAATAACAAGATTTGTGTGTTAATATGCGGACCAGAAAGGCCAAAAAAGAAGTTTCCAAGGCTATGAAACAGTGTTGCACTCCATTGCAGTCAGTAAAACTGCACCTGGAAGACAAATTTACAAATTTTCACATAACCACACATAACCTACCTAATGACTATTTAACAAGTGTTAGCTATAAGGACTATTCTGGCAAACATGCACTGCAAAAGTACAGTGTCAGTATACTGATATAAATATACTGCAGTTTAATGGCATACACAATGACCTGGAGTGTAAAAAAACAAACTACAAACAAAAATCCAACTGAAACTGACCACTGCTTATAAAAAACAAAGCACAGAGACTCAGGCATGGTTTCAGCATGGCTACATATGATAAACTAAACCAGGCTGACATGAACATACAGTTAAGTTTGATCCCCTCGTATTTAAATGAGTTTATTCCCTCTGTGGCCACAGCTCTTTGAACTGAGTCTAATGTATCAAATCTGTCAAATATTCGGTACAATGCTGAAGCAGGCTTTTGTGAAGGTGGAGGAGCCAGGGGCCAACTCATCATCTCTGGAGATGACAGCCGGCAGAATGGACGGACTGTCAGAATCAGCTCCTTTGTCCGTCCGTCTCGTGGGTCCATTGTGGAGGCTGGACAGGCTGGTCCCACCTCAAGAATCCAGCCGTCCTTCCTGCCTTGTATGCATGTCAGCCTTCCCCTTCTCCCTGGAAGGATTTTATTGCCCCGAGTCAGATGCTTTCAATGCTATACTGATCAAGGAAAAATGCTCCTTTGTTTTAGCAGGAGAAAATAAACTTATGGTAATGAAGCCTTATCGTGTGTGGTTCAGACGGTGGGTGTGATGTGATTTGCCTTCCAGTAGTGTGGAGCTGTCCAGCCAAGGCTCCCCACTGTGAGCTGAGGCCTGCAGCCAACTGACGGAGCTCCAGAACATTCAAATGCTCAAGTGCTGCTGCTGCTTCAAACCTTTCACATCTCCTACTTAAACTACCTGTAATAACGCTTGCATGTGAAGAAAACAAACACTACTCATCCGTACCTGCCAGCACTCCCATTTTTCCTTGGTTTCTCACATATTTCAGACCCATTTCCGGCTCCCCTTCCGTTTTGTCATCTCTCCTAGGAAGACCTCATAATTTGCATAGTACAAACTTTGTTATGAATAATAATAAGTCCTCAGAATTTCTTAAATCTCAGTAAGTTGCACTTACTGCCACAGCCACAGCTGTATAGTCATTATCAAACGTTTAAAAAAATAATTTTACTGGCCATGATGAAAATAGCACTTAAACAAAGATATTTCCACTCACATTGTCAGGCTCTACTGTATATGAAAAGTTGTGTGAGATTACTTCTGTTCTGATTTAATGACTTTATAAAATAAACCTGTAGCTTTTTACATCTCTGCAAGCTCTGAAGCCATGGTGAATCATGGCTCAAAACAGAAATGAATGAGCACAGCAAATTAACTATAACTTAATACAACTATATTTTACCTGCAGAGAATGAGCAAATTAAATAACAGGTTAGTGAACTGCAGGTTGTTGATAATAAGTAGATGTGCCATAGAAAGAATAAGAAAAAGAGGCTAAAAATCTCTGTGGAGCTGGAGTCTATGTTCATTTTCAAAATGTTGATTAATGCAGCTGGCAGTAGCAAAGAGTGCAGAATTGCATCTGTATGATTTACAAGAAATGAGAAGTCTATGTGGCGATTCCAATGAAACACATTGCAAAATCAGAAAATATGCTACTCAGGCTTTGCAAGAGCTACTGAAAAAAACAGGGAATCTCCTTCTCCCAAACATGAAGGCTTTAATAATATTCAAGATAGTTTCTGTGGTGCCTTCACTGCAAAACACACTGAACTGACATTGAGGAAAAACAGCCACTTATGCAGAGAGCAGTACTGAGGACAGATGCTGATGCTCAGCTTGTTGCCTGTGTGTAGTATTGAGAAAGGTCATTCTTCTTTGCCCAGCATTTTTACTACAGTTATATCTCTCAACCCCAGCTCTGCAGAAGGGTGATAGCACCAAGGTGTGCTGTAATTTTCCTACGTTTTCTCATCTTTATCTTCATGGCTGGTTTGGCATTGCATGAGCGGAGCATGTCATACACACACCTGTGAGTGTAATCTCACATTGTGTAGCAGCTTCATTTAAATGGGCCTTTCTCAGGGTCGTCACCCCACTCTCTTGCTCAAACACACACCTCCAAAGAATGCCTTGGGGGCTGCAACCTACACTGGTTACACATGGCACTCATCACAGTGCAGAGAATGGTCCTTCTGTATTCATGCAATGCTGGAGAAGAATTGTATTTAGTCTCCAATACAACATGAATTCTGCATTTTACTATCCATTTTCAAGAGTTTTCACACAATTTGGCATTTACTATTTGAAAAGTTTTTGGGACAACAATGGAGTTCTGTAACACAGAGGAATAAAGTATATCAGGTTTTTATGGTGGCTCCTACGGTGACACAATGGTGCAATGATTAGTCAGCTCACGGCAAAAAGGTTCTCATTTTTCCTGTGTGGAGTTTGCATGTTCTCCCTGTGCCTGTGTAGGTTTTCTCTGGCTTCCTTTCTCTCCACAAAAAACATGCAGGTCAGGTTGACTTGTGATTCTTAAATGCCCATAGGTGTGATAGTCTAGGTGTGTCAGCCCAGTGATAGACTGGTGAACTGTCCATGGTGCACCCTGCCCTTGGCTCTAGTCCCCTGTGACCCTGAAAGGAATACGGTATAGGCAATGGATGGATAGAGGGTGGCTCAGGACAAAGCACAGAAGACAGAGTACAAACATTAAGGAAAATAATCCCCAATCCAGAAATGCTGCAAATATGAAAACACACTTTTTCCATTTTAAATATACTATATATTGTTTGAAACATCGAGGTGAATCTCTGATGTTTTGGGGCTGTGTAAGCTAAAGTGGCAAAAAGGGTTAGTCAAAATTGATAGACAGATGAATGCAGCATGTTATCAGAAAATATTGGAGGACAATTTGCAATCATCAGCCTGAGAGATATGCATGGGACGCACTTGGACATTATAACATGTCAACCCTTCAGTGGTGACAACAGAAAAAAGTGGAAGGCTCTGAAGTGTCCCTCACAGTCTCCTGACCTCAATATTATTGAGCCACTTTAGGGACATCTCAAACATGCAGTTCATGCAAGACAACACAAGAATGGACCTGGAGACTTTTTGCCAAGCAGAATGGGCAGCATTAGCCACCTGAGAATATAAAGGGCCTCATCCACAACTGTCACAAAAGACTAACAATATTAAGGACTAAGGGTATGTAAACATTTGAACGGAGACATCTCAGCATTTTTTTATTGTTATGTTTTCTTTACTGACTGTGCTATTCTGTGACACCTTATAGATACATTTGAGTCCCATTAATAATAGAATAAAGGTCTTTTACTTGATCACTCTCATTTTCTAGAATGGTACTCATCTTAAAATTCTGCCAGGATATGTAAAGTTATGGTCACAAATGTATGGAAATGTTTTTCGTGAGCGGTATACACTGATTGAATATAGCACCAAACAAATACATAAAAACGAATTCAACCTCAATTAAATTAGAATTGACCTAAATCTCAATAAACACTGACTTGGTCACACAAGGCTCAAAATAGGTAATTAATGTGGATAAACTAATGTGGATAAAGAGCATTATAGCATATATAACATAACATTTATAATCAAGCAGTTCCTAAAGTAAGATTACAGACTCGTGTTACCATGATGAGCTGCAGAAAATTTGTTTGGCAGACTTGACAAGCAATAAATCAACCATAACCATAAATAGGAAACTCTTATGCACATTGTTTGCAGGCCCAGTTAACCCACTTGACTGCATCTGAACAAATCAGTAGTGTTTACATCTAATGCACCATTGGTATGCTGAAACTTTTTTACAACACATGTACAACAGATCTTTTGTTGACATGTTTTATATGACAGTTTCTTTCAAAGAAACAGCATGAAATCAGAGATAATGGCTCAGATGAATGTGACCATTGAGTAAGAACTGGGCATTGTTGATCATAATTATGTGTTATGTTTGTGATGATGTAAAAGGAAAAGAGCATTCCACTTCCATCACTTCAGTGTTTTCTGAAGATGATTTTGAGAGATCCTCCTTTCAATTTAAACCAAGTGGTGAACATATAAGAGTTCTTCAAATCTGCAACACTTATTGTGTTCATGTGACCCTTGACCCATGTGACAGGCAGCTGGATAGTGGAAGAATAATAATGCTAATACTGTCTGTGCTAATCAGTTAAAATAATAGCTTGTGGTTTAGCAATCAAGCAGCAGTTTTCTGTGAACTGTCCCTCTATTTCAGCGATGAATCAGAGCAATTGTGTAGGCTATTTTATGGCAGCAGAAATGAGCACTGTGGTCAGAGAATAGCACAAACCACTCATAAACAAGCCTTCAGTGACAGATTAGAAATGTAGGTATGCCATTTCCTCCACTTGTAAAACCACTGGTGACCTTTAAATATGTGCAGAGATAGAAATATTGGCTCAGCCTCTTGAAGAATATTATAAATTGCTTAGCACCTCACCCCACCCCACCACACGCACTGTTGTATCTGCAGTAATGGAAAAGTTGAAAAATGAGGACTAATTTAATGATTATATAATGATTAAAAGAATTGAAAGGATTTTTTCATGTTTCTATTTTTATTGGGAAAACAACATGAACATCATCAAAGTAGCACTTCACTGCAGATTAACACTGTGGTAAAAACACATGTAACACATGCATTTACATTTGGTCATTCCCTGAACACAACATTAATAATTGTCTATATTTCTGTGTGCATTTGCTACTGATTTGTGTTGTATGCGTGAGTATGTATTTCAGTGCTTTCTATTTTTGCGCAGTTGGGTTGTTGGTTGCCATAAATTGACAAATGGGTTATAAATTGTACATGGTGGATGGACTGTAAGTGGATTGAATTTCATATGAAATCTGGCAACTTGACAAAATTATTGATCTGAACGAAGTTTGGGCCATGCAAATTATAGGGTGTTCCAGGAGAAATGACCCAGTCTGAAATATGGGTGAAACCCTTTGAAACACTGCACCAGCTGTCTGAACAGAGAGAGAAGATTATTGGCAACCATTTTAAAATTCAGCAGAAAATTAAACATTCAAGTGGTCATACAGAAATGATCATCAGTGGTAAAATTTTTGGATTTTGGCAGTATGTTTAATATTTGATCTTGGGAGAGAGGGGTTATGATGGGAAAGAGATACTTTTTTAAAGGAGCTACTTCACTCATTAAGCCTGTTAGGCACATTGTTCTGTAAAACTAGATAACCTCAGTTCAGTCTCCATGACCTTTGCATTCTATATTGTTGCAAATCTGAAAAACAAAGCTGGGTATAACAATAGGCACTAAGGATGGTTATGTGGGGTGTCATATTCATGGTCCTTGGAGGATGAATCCAAATGATTTCCATGACCCTGTGACATTCCCTGTAGCACCTCCTAAATTTTAAGTCCAACTGAAAGTACGCAAATTTCTTTTCCTTCTTTTTTTTGATTAGCTATGACAGAATTTTCATTGTTTTCTTAAAAACTCAAATAAAACAGATGATTACTTGATACAGTACGACCATATTGTATAGGATATTCTTGGTAACTTAGTGGTAATTTGGTAATTTAAATTCCAGCTAACTTTTAGGAAATTATGGGAAAATTACCAGGACATTAGCTGGAAAACAAGGCACTGTAAAATTTACAATAAAAATGACACATCTAATGAATGCTGCTGTTAGATTTAGTGAGCACAATCCTGCTCTCCAGAGGATGAACACTTTTTATTTCAAACATACACTCTACTCTAGCACCACTCTCTGTTAAAAATGGTTAACTTTATGGCAACTTTATGTCTTTTAATCCAGTGGACAGCATTATGCTCCTGAGGGAATCACTCCATGTTAATGTGTCCACAACATCTTCTTCATTATAAGGTACAGTGACACCTGCCACATGTACGAGTCCACAGATCCACAGAGCAGATCCCACTGAGGTTACTGTACGGAGCCTGCTGTAGTGCTAAGACTAAAAAAAAAATACAATGTACCACTTTGTCATATGATTAAATTAGAATACTACATGTTAATATTATTGCTGAGACCAATTTTATGATGGTTGTCTATAAAACTTTTGTATATGCTGCTGCCAGTTCAATCTGAATACAAACAAAGCAGTTGTGTTAGATGTTACAGGTCATTGAACTCAAGGAGATGAAAATAGACATACATCAAAAACAGATTCATGAACAAGTATTTGAGGGGTTTCAGGGTGATGTGGACCCCCCATCTCCTGAGGAGCCAGTCAGGAGGCGTATTTTTAGAGGTTGTGAATGCAGCACTGTTTGGGCAGCAGATGGTGTTTTAGAGGGGGTGGGGTGCAATTTACAGTAAACAAATTTTTTATACTTGGCAGGTCATGGAGAGAGCTTCAACAGTATGGCAATTTAATAAGAGTGCTCAAACAAACTCTGACAGAGCAAAACTTATGTGAGATAAAATAACCTCACTGTGACTCTGAAAAGAGCCCTGAGGACAGGCTGCTTTACTCTGGCAAATGGTGCATCTTTGGAGAGTGGACTGAAAATAATGCTGCCTGTTATATTTTTAAAGTGTAAAGACAGAAGTTATACAATCTTCAAACACCCACTGTGGAAGGAAACTAACGTTCGGGATAGACAGGAAATATAAATGACCGGGCATTTATTTGTACAGTTTATAATCCTTTCAACCTTGTGTTACCTGTAACGGTATTATCATGCAACAATGTGGAACACTTTGACCTTATGTTTTGTTAGCTGAACCACTTAATTTATTTAAACCATGTTCTTAAATTCATATTAATAAAACATGAAAACAAAATGCACAGAAAGACTTTTGGATGATATAATCTGAAGGCTAAAATGACCTACCACATTACATTGAAATTAACAGTCAAAGGATAAAGAACTATTTTTAAATAGTGGCAAAAAGAGCTATGTTACAGCAAGTCCTTCTCAAGTGACTTCTCAAGTTATTCAACATGAGGTTTAAGTCGATTATTAAATGATAATTATATGTGTTACTTTAAAGATAGGATTTCAAAACTGGTACTTAGAATGTATTATTTTAAATATTCATTAAATTTATACTCACTGATGTAAGATATATGTTTTGAGTCATATTGTTCGACTGAGCCCCCATGGTCAAGTTTCCAGAGTCTCTGTCAGTTTGGATTGACTGTGACTCTCTGCATACAACATACAAAGAGTTTTCATTTCAGGCTTGAACACAACACATCATATCAGCAGTGGGCCATGCATATCCAGATTATTAACCCTTTCTATAAATCTATTGCCACTCCCAGAAAACTTATATGTTCATTTGTACAGGACATTTTTTTTGATAATGAACAGTAAAGTGTTTGGATAACATATGCAGTGATGGAATGGGTCTAGAGAGGAATGGAAGGAGGTGGTCTGCAGTGCTCAGCACCAGTGTCCTCTGAGGTGGTTGTTTTATGACACAGGTGGGAATGGATTGTGGCTGACCCCAACCAACAGCCTCTGTCTCACACACACACACACACACACACACACACACACACACACACACACATACACACACACACACACTCAACTATCTGATAAAACAGTCAGACACAGTGAGTATGTGTGTGTGTTGACATGTTTCAGTAAAAATGTGGCTGAACACATCAGACCAACCAGTTTTTATCCCCATGAAAGAAAAATAGTGAGAGAAGACCCCCCCAACACACCACCACCACCACTTTCTGTCACAGATAAAATGAGGAGCATATAATTCTCCATCGTCTTATCCACTTCTTTATAGGGTTGAGGTATTTTGGAGGTATATGGGCTGATAATTTTCAGAAGGGAGACAATTTTCGGCTAAGGCTCACTGGTGGGTGATGTCTATATGAATTACACCATCCATAAAACTGTAATGGGAAGGACAATCGGCAGCTTGAATCTGTGCAGCCTTGTAGGGTATTTTCGTTTTTATGTGGGTGTAAATTTGACATGTACCAAGGACAAGGCTCTTACCAGATGTCTTCCATTTTTGTATTGGTCTTATTATCTTGGTCAGTCATTCTCTAAATGCTGATTCACATGGATAAACAAACTAAACTTAACATTAACATGACATAGTAAAACATGGAAAGAAAACACATCACACTAAATAAATCAAGTCAAATCAACACAAATAAAAAAAGCATACAAATGAAAGGCTATATTTGCATTTGCATGGAAATGAATGTGCTTCTCTTTCAGCCATTAAATTCCATATGCCATATGTGGTACAGTAGTGCAAATTCATAGTACATATATATATATGTCTGAATAAGAGTTCTGATTGCTGCTTGTTGGATATGTCACAACAGCTGTGGGCACAGTACCACACTGAACGATGTGTTGTTGGTCTGATGAGAAAAAGAACAGAGGTGGGTGAACATTTATGGGTCTTATCCAACATGGAGCCTTCGTTTTCGAAACTTGGATTTAATGTTGGACATCTGTAGGAAATATTGGTGCTATGACTTTCTTCATGTGTTCTAAGCCCAGAGACAGGCAACCATCCAATCATTAGGTGACTGAAGCAGTTTTCAGTTAACAGTATGTAAAACCTTTGTGACATGGTCATAATTCTGCCACACTAATGTGCAACGCAGATTATCTTCTTTTCTTGTTTCTTTCTGTTATTTTTCTCCTGTAGGGCACCTGTGTGGCAGGGGTTGCCTGGTTTTCTTCAGCAGGAACAGCACATGAGCCACAACTGTATTCACTCAGCTCATCAACTTGTCTTGAAAAGCATGGCCTTCACACTACTATACTGCCAGATAATTCTGTCTTGCTCTGTAGTGCCTTGTGTCTTCCTAGTGTTTTTTTGTGATTCAGAGGGACTTTGCCCAGTGTTTTCCCACTCGCCCAGTTGTTTCAGCTAGTGTTTACTCATATTTTTTCTGGGTACTCAGGTTATTCCCTGTGAGTCTCACTGCCTACTCTGGCCTCACTGGCCTACTTTGTGCCAGCTCCCTCCCCCAACTGCCTGTGCCTTGGCTTTTGTACAATAAACTCTTTATTTTTACCAACCTGTACCTGTCTCTGCTTCGGTATCTGAATTCAACCAAAACCTAACAAAAATCAAGAACAAAATCAAGTCAAGTACAATACATTGCAGAACAGTTGCAGAACAGTTATGTCTAGTGTACCATGTCCTAAAGGTCATTTCCAATTATCATGACTTGAATAACTGTCAGTCACCTCCAAAACATGTCACATTGTGTAATTTTGTTAGTGTTTTTCCCACCTTCCAGGCCACTCCCTCTAAGAGCTATAAGAAGAGCATCTCTTTACCCATGTAGAAAGACATGCTGCACAGTAACACAGGTGCTCTCCTCTGGCACTCTGTCTTTTCCTTAGCAGGATTATGCAAAAAACTGTTTTGGATGAAAATTACTCCTGAGGTGGATCATAGCAGAACTTAGAGGTGGTTGAATTTTGGGAGTGATCCAAATCAATCCAAATCTGGATCCAGGAAAAAAGGATTCACTATTTCAAGATTTCACATTTTGAGTTAAATCCCCATAAATGTATATAGATTTGAAATAAGAGATAACTGAATGATGAGGACACACATAACACATTAGCAACAGGTTTGTCTCCTGACTAACTGGATAAGAAATGGATTCAGGTCCATATAGTCTTCTGGTTTTGAGAATATTTCCAGCCACAGTCAGCGGTTGAGAGGAAGATGGATGGACAAAAATCTCAAATTCTGTGGCCTAAATACTGACAGAAAACGGAGTGGGGAGTAATCCACACAGACCTTATCCATCTCATAGAAGGTCTGAAAGGGGGCATCAAAGATGGAAGAAAATATTTACAGCTACGGCACTGAGAGATTCGGAGTGAAAAGCAAGAACCTCAGTTCTCCAAAAAAAACATCCGGCCATCTCAAGTCCAGGAGGCAGCAAGACACTGAGTGACTTGTGAAAGAAACTTGCCTTTGGAGACAGCATAATGGCCTTCAACACAGTAATGGAGTTAATTATTCAAGCTTCTTGGTGGGTGGTTGGAGGGGAATGCCTGAAGAGTGGGCTGCGCCTTCCTCTGATCAGGGCGTTTATGGATGACATGATGACATAACATCGACTAAAGCATGCACCAGAGCCCTCCTGGACAAACTCCAGGGTAACATCAGATGAGCACGAATGAAGGTTAAAACAAACAAATCCCACAGTATCTCCATCGTCAAAGGCCAGCTCGCCAATGAGAGAAACTGCAGTGTGTTGTGTGTCTCAAAATACTAGCATCTGACAGCATGAAAGCCCAACAAGTTAAAATGCCACTTGGAGACTACACAAAGAGAAATCTATTGATTTCTTTAAAAAAACCCTCCTTGACTGTCATATAAAGACTATTTATTAATAACGTATGTCAGAGTCATTGATGCAAAGGATTTAAGGAAGGACTTGCGCAGCTCCAAATACATAACTAAAAGACCCACTGCAGACAAAATATTCCACATCCAATTACTTAAAAGATGGTAAGACGGAGCTCAGGCAATGCCAGGGAAACAAAAAGCCCTGCAAGTGCTAGTGAAGCATGTTTTCCCCAATGTGCAGTGAACACACTGAGAGCCACTAGCATCTCAACAGCTGAGTCCTGAGCTGATGATGATATTGACAGTCATTATTGCCACAGTAAACTAAATCAATACAACCTCTGCTCTACAAAGGCATTTCCAGAAATATCTCCCAGTGCAGAATCCTGCAAAATATGATTGGATCCAGGACCCTTTCAGTGCAACACCAGCTGTGGACCTCAGCACTGCAGAAGAGGAACAGCTCCTTGATGCCACCTCTGATTTAACATTGAGGCTGCAGTTTAGGTCCAAGACATTAGCTGCATTTTGGGTTTGAGTCTCAAGGTACATACCTGATTTCAGCAGATCTGCAGCAAAAAGCAAGCCCGTAGCAGTACCTAAACGATTACAGGACAAAGTGTAATTCTTGCAGATAAAAAGTTAATGTTTGTTAATTTCCAGGGAATTGTATTTTATGTTATTTTTGTGAGGAGAGAAAGTTTTCAGAAAACCACTAACCACTAACCACCAAAACAATGTATGCAGTTACAAAGGCAAATGTTATAAGATGCATATTGCTTTTTCCCTTTTAATACATCCAGTCTAAAAGGGACTTTTTCCTGATTTAATTTTAACAGAGCAGAAACACATCATAAATGTGAAAATGAAAAATCAATGTCAAGTCAAGTAAGGCATCAAAAACATCACAGAAGAGTAATGCATGATAAACATCATGGAAAAAACACATATTAAGGTGTAAAAAATGTCAAAAAGTCATTATAATATAGTGAAGTATTGAAAACATTAAAAAACTTCCTAGCATAGTAAAACATCAAAAAGGTAATGAAAAAGGTCAAAAATTTTAAAAAGTCATTAAAATGTCGTAGTATAGTAGAGCATCAAAAACATCACTAAAAACATCTTAGACAGTATGGCATCAAACACGCCATGAATAACAACATAATATATTATAATATACTACATAATACATTATAGAATATGAAAAACATCACAGTGTAGTAAGGCATTAAAAAGGTTTTGGGAATCATGAATGTACAACATTTTCATGGCAATTAATACAGTATTTGTTGAGATAATTCTGTCTGGGCCAAAGTGAATGTCCGCACAACTAATAGTGAGCTGAGACAAAGGGTTACATTTTACTGAAACCAATCATGTAAATGTAAAATTGCTCTGACATGATGACAGGAAAATCCAAACTCCTTATTAACTGCATTTATATCCTTAAGACGTGTATGTGTTTTCTATGTTGCAAGAACAAACAAATCCTATTTCAACTGATGGTCATTACATAAACTCACAGAGTTTTTTCCCCTGCCATCCAGAACCATCCTTTGTCTGACTGAGCACAGTGCAGTTGTACAGCCACAGTATACAATAATAGAAATGACACAAACTGTACATAATTCATGTGATACAAGTGAATTTCAAGAGAACTTAAATTAAAACATATCTCTGTTTTAATAGAAACCATGAAATTACATAGGTAATGTCAATAATTTTAATGTAACTGAAATTTTTACTACTATTAACTATTTCTCTTGCAGGAGTGGAGATCCTGCTTATAAGAGTCACTGATTTAATGTGATTTCAGTGTTTGCATTGAGTATTTGCAATGATAACAGTAATACTGTACAACAGAGAGTAGACCAAAAATGGAACAAATAAGGATGCACTATACATGACAACATTTGTCAATGTACAGCTTTGATACAGAATTTGTAAAACAACTGTGATTGCTCAGACAGATGTGACAGTGTCAGTGTTCTGAGACGTGTCTGGTGATACTGACAATGTATGGTTGATGTGAAATCACAACAAAGCCTGCACTCTTTCCTTTGTAGCTGTTAAGGACCACTCCTGCTCTTTGTCTAATTCTCATCATCAGGAGCTGTTTAGTATGCTGCTGGTGTAAATGGGAGATTGGCGGGGCACTGGGTGGCAGAGCGGGCCACTCTATCATCAGTGTGCCCATTGCTGCTATCATACGCCTAATGACATCGCTCTCAGATGGCATGCTGTGAGCTCAACCGCAGGGAGCCCAGCTCAAAGTCTGCAGGCGCTGAGGCCTCTCGTCATCAATTCTCCAGATAATGTCTTTCACGGTTCAGCAGTCTTACAGGGCTTCCCTCCTGTCTGGCCTTGAAATGGGTAAATTAATAGTTCCTTTGAAAAAAATTGGAATTACACCCCTCGATGCCTTAATGTCAGAATGCAATAGCGTTGACATCACAGGTCTGACTGCTGATGGAATATGAAGATTTGAGAAACACGCTGGAGAGGAGGACAGTGTGAGGTGTACAAATATGCAAGAGCCCCCTTCCTCTCTTCTCAGCATGGACCTGTACAGCACTGTGTTCTGTTTTAATCCTTAACCTGAAGAGGAAAACCCTTTGGTCCAGTGAAACACTTTGAGACTGAATAATTTTCCTACATTATCCAGGACAGTATCACTCCAAAAACAGTTTTCTGTAGCAGTTTATATTACAACAGTTTTAAGCATATGGTAGCATAGTCTCACTTTTAGTATGCATGTATAGTGGGACAAGAACAGTAGTTCAATTAAATCACATTAAACTGTTCATTTAAACGTAGTCAATGTTGATGCATACTGTATCCATCTGCATATACATTTTAATGTGTTAATGTTTAACTGACTGAGATGAATATGAATATGAATTTTACCAGTTCAAGATATTATATACTCAGTCAGACTGATATATACTGTATATATACACTCACCGGCCACTTTATTAGGTACACCTGTCCAACTGCTCGTTAACACTTAATTTCTAATGAGCCAATCACATGGCGGCAACTCAGTGCATTTAGGCATGTAGACATGGTCAAGACAATCTCCTGCAGTTCAAACCGAGCATCAGTATGGGGAAGAAAGGTGATTTGAGTGACTTTGAACGTGACATGGTTGTTGGTGCCAGAAGGGCTGGTCTGAGTATTTCAGAAAGTGCTGATCTACTGGGATTTTCACGCACAACCATCTCTAGGGTTTACAGAGAATGGTCCGAAAAAGAAAAAATATCCAGTGAGCGGCAGTTCTGTGGGCGGAAATGCCTTGTTGATGCCAGAGGTCAGAGGAGAATGGCCAGACTGGTTCGAGCTGATAGAAAGGCAACAGTGACTCAAATAACCACCCGTTACAACCAAGGTAGGCAGAAGAGCATCTCTGAACGCACAGTACGTCGAACTTTGAGGCAGATGGGCTACAGCAGCAGAAGACCACGCCGGGTGCCACTCCTTTCAGCTAAGAACAGGAAACTGAGGCTACAATTTGCACAAGCTCATCGAAATTGGACAATAGAAGATTGGAAAAACGTTGCCTGGTCTGATGAGTCTCGATTTCTGCTGCGACATTCGGATGGTAGGGTCAGAATTTGGCGTCAACAACATGAAAGCATGGATCCATCCTGCCTTGTATCAACGGTTCAGGCTGGTGGTGGTGGTGTAATGGTGTGGGGAATATTTTCTTGGCACTCTTTGGGCCGCTTGGTACCAATTGAGCATCGTTGCAACGCTACAGCCTACCTGAGTATTGTTGCTGACCATGTCCATCCCTTTATGACCACAATGTACCCAACTTCTGATGGCTACTTTCAGCAGGATAATGCGCCATGTCATAAAGCTGGAATCATCTCAGACTGGTTTCTTGAACATGACAATGAGTTCACTGTACTCAAATGGCCTCCACAGTCACCAGATCTCAATCCAATAGAGCATCTTTGGGATGTGGTGGAACGGGAGATTCGCATTATGGATGTGCAGCCGACAAATCTGTGCCAACTGTGTGATGCCATCATGTCAATATGGACCAAACTCTCTGAGGAATGCTTCCAGCACCTTGTTGAATCTATGCCACGAAGAATTGAGGCAGTTCTGAAGGCAAAAGGGGGTCCAACCCGTTACTAGCATGGTGTACCTAATTAAGTGGCCGGTGAGTGTATATGTAAGCAGCTTGGACCTTCTGTAAGAAAAAAATGTCTGAATTAAATTTAACTCAATCTGGGTCCCTTTATAGTGTTATTCTGACCCTATAATATGCATTTATCCAATCCAATTACGTTTTCTGGCTTTATACTTATATATTCATATTCATATATAAGAAAATATAATATTCATATATCATTCATATTATATTTTCACTACCAGCCAATACTGTGTCACTACTGTTGCAGTTACAACCAATCAAAACACCAAACATAACACACTGAGAGTATGCAGACTTTTGAGTGATAGAGATTTTTTTGCAGATTTGCACTTTAAGGGATAATTCCAGATTTACTGTGAGAGTCAGACAGTGTTTTGGTGTGACGGTAGAAGTGACATCTAACCATCAGTTAATACTGTGAAGCCATGTGAAGCAGAAGTCATCATTGTGCCATATCCACTTTACATTACTTCCACTTTGAAGCATCCAGCATTGAACTACAGACTGCAGTTCATTTGAGATAGTGAGCTCTGTTCTGTGGCTTCAATTCATTTTCAGCTGCTGAAATTTGCTGACAAGTGATTTCCAGGGAGCTCAGAGACCATGAACCACAGACTACTGTCAGCTCAAACTACCATCTGGCTAAGAAAAAGAGCCCCAGACTAATTCCACTTTACAAAGTATGTAAATACAATTTCCAAGGAGACACATTTCCTTAACATGGAAGATTTTATTACAAACCCATTGTATTTCGGTATGTAGCACTTAAAGATACAGATAATCAAAACATGTTTCTGAACATCAAAACAAAACTCAGTACATCACATACGTGTAAACAGGTAAGTGAGAAAATAAGTACATATTTAGAATGAAGGAAGTAAGAAGATATGTGTAAAATAGAAAAATAAAACTTTCCAGTCAAGTGAAATGCATTCAAAGACAATGGAAAGCACATCACTGCTACCATCAGACCAGTTTGAGCGTGCTTCATGGAGAAAAAGTGTTCCGTAGGCTCATTCTTGCTCTGCCAGTTTCATCTTGTAAACAGGACACTGAGGATACTCTGTGTCTGATCAACATTAGTGTAAGAAAATAGATTGCATGGAAAGTGTCATTAATACATCAGGCGCCTGAGCAGTAACAGTCAGACATAGCACTGCTGCAGAAGAAGCACAGGGGTGTGTGTGCACGTGTGGCTGGATGCATTTAATATGTTGCTTTATGAAGATGTCTGAAATCAGCCCCATCCATAAAAAGTACAAACTCTACCCTTGAATCCAAAGATTTCACCATTTTTATAGTGTTTTCTAAAATACATCTCTGGTTACTAAGGTATCTGAGTGGAAACTAAATGCTGGCTGTCTACAAACCTTGGGAGGCGAGTAGAAAGTTATATGTGCTACAGAGTGAAGGTGAAGCCACAGAACTGTGGTGTGTTCACTGTATGTCCTGACGGTCCTCAGTTTGGAATCTCCTGCTCTGCTGCTTCCTCTTTAACAGATCCATCTTCCTCCAGATACTCCTCTTCCTCCTGCAGGCACAGGACACATCACACTGTTGTATATCACATGAGGAAGTCTAATATGCACCACCCTCATTAACGCAGAGGGGGAAGCTGAACTGAGCTGGACCAGGTGCAGGTCGGTAAGTTCATCAGTCATGTGTGTTCTTCTCAACTAATCCTGCTGTATCCGTATACCTCTAACTACAGGGATGTATGTACACAATGTCACTGTACATATTTGTAGTGTCTGACATTTAATTAATTTAGATTCATGGCTCGAACAGTCAAAACCTGAATTCCTGCCTTATATTGAAAAGCTCATACACACAGCCAACAGAGGCAGAGAGTATTATTTTCATTAAGCTTTGGTAAAACACTGAATTTCCAGAAGCTTTCAAGATTTTTTTTCTTTTTGGAATAAACACACCAGGCACACAGGATTGACAGCTCATTTGTGAATTTCATTTTAAGAAGTAAACAACATTTAAGCCAACATGGATGAGCAGTCCTGAAAATATGAACATCTTTATACCCTGAACAACCAAGGAAACTCAATCTGCCAATGAAGACCACGTGATATGGTCAAATGCTCCTGAACAAGCAAGTATGTGAACCTTAAGTGGGTATTGTGTTGGGAGGTTTTTGTTTCATTAAGTTTGTTGTCTTGGAGTTAGGATCTACTGGCATTTGATTAAAAGAAAGAAAGATGGTTGCTTGAGATCATGTCTCAGAACAAGTTGTTTCATGTACACACATTAATTTAAAATCTTTAGACTATTGAGTTAACTGGCCAATGCTTCAGTCCCACACTATCATCCTACTAGCTTCTGTTTCACCAGCATCTGTAGCTTTGGCAGTTTCTTTCAACAGTCTCTCTGAAAAGCTGTTAATATGGGTCATTATTGGGGCTTTCTCAATTCAAGAATCTCAACTAAGAAATAAATGGACATCTACAACTGCACTGGACAGTAAAATTTAACAAATCATTTTAGCCATGATAAATTGACAACAACATAAACTGTCACAGAGTCCCCCTTGAGTATGCTGAAGTCACATACAAACCATATATACCCATTATATATCATATGTATATATATATGTAACCATGTGAATCATGTTTCAATTTCCAGAGAATCCAATAAAAAGGCCTTCTATTAGAAAATCCCTAAGGGGTCAGTGAGCAGGACTTCAGTACTCTGTGTGGTGCAATTGTAAAACCACATGGTTTTTAGTGTCTGACAGCTTCCAGCCCCTGTACCACAGGTGTAGATACTGGAAATGGGAAAAATGGGAAGAATGCATTGGTGTAAAAGGGTTGGGTGTAGTTCATGAGGGCTGTAACTACAGACACTTATGAAGGAGGGAGAGGAGTTAGCTTAGTAGTGTTGCAAGTTTTAGCAGTTGCCATTAGAAATTGCTTTTTACGATTTTGTTTCTTTATTCACTTAATATATGTATGTATCAATGTTTTTTGTACTATATATATCCATTGATTAAATCAGTGTTACAAAAAAATGACCAGTAACTTATTAAATTTCATCAACCCTTTAAACCTTTAAAGTCATTTTTACTGTTATTCTACCTGTTTTTTTGGTTACACAAAGAATGAAATGTTTCTTTTTTATATAAATTACAAAACAGATTGAAAAATGTACAATATATATATATATATATAAGATATATGGGTAAATATAAAGCGACAAATACAAAATGATACAAACAGAACGGAGCCTGATGATTTTTTTTCTTTAGGTCCTAATAATTTAATGTGTAAGTAAATCTTATTAGCTGTAAGGTCTTAATGGGGTAACTAGTATTTATAAAGTCAGTCACTGTGAGGGAAAATATATATATAATATACTGAGATTTTTTTTTACTGTTAAAAGGGGCTAAAAGCACAAATATACTCTAATGCGGAGTCAGAAATACAAGGTGTGTAAATGGGGTGAGCAATGAGGGATGATAGCTGAGTCGCCACCAACCTAGTTTGGTGTTACATAGCCAAAAGGTTTTATATTTTATTGGTCTGGTTCTAAAAAAAAAAGTAAAAGCCAAGGCAAGTTTGATGACCAATCCAACTTTTTTTTTGACCCCATACACTCCCTGCTGCTACTAAGATTGACATGATGCCATGCATTGACAGTTGAGTTACCACAGCTTCCATAGCACAAGGATTTAGGCTACCAACTAAGATGATAAATCTAAAGCCTTTCTTCTTTAAACAATGTGTAGCATTCATTTGCAAGGAAAAAAGCCATGTAAATAATCTATTTAGTAGAATGCCTTTAAAAATTCTTTGATCAAGAAGAATCTGGGTTCAGCCTGGGTGGTTAACAGTCCAGCCAATGCCCCTGCAGCGATCAGGAATCATGGTGGGCCCACCCCGAGCCAGCTGAATTAGTAGAGCAGACAAAGTGACAGTGATGAGAGCCGCAGCAGTGATTAAACAACTCTGACAGATACAATTACCCCCCTCCTAAGGTTAATAAACACATCTATGCACCTGAATGTGTGATTACCAGGTTAAGATCTGCAGCCCACAACACCGCATGAATGCACATCCCTCCAGCTAGCTGAGAGCAGACAGTTAGATTCCAAATCTGTCAGTCAAAGCTGGTTTCAGTCCAATATGCATTCTCTGTAACACTAAAATAAATACTGTTGCACCATTTAATTTCAAGCTGTAAACGAGTTTAACAAGAGCCAGGGCCCTATCTTTCACTCAGAGCAAAGTTGCAAAGTCTTTGCTCGTTTCAGACCAATACATTGTTAGCTTCGCTATCTTGAAGCAGCAGGAAGTGAATGCACAATTGAGCAGCAAAACCCTGGTGCAGTATTGCACCTCCTCACAGAAGCTTTGGAATCCTTTGGAATCCTGCTCTTTTAAAGAAAGAACTGCTTGCTTGGTTTTACTTTCAAGGTACAAGTACACCTGGCTTTTAAATGGAATGGCAGATGGCACTTTGATTGCTTTATTGCATGTTATGCCCAGAACACACTCATGATACTGGTGGACACAGTGGTGTTTTTGAGTTAAATATTATGATATTATATATATATTAAAAAGTCAGGTTCATGAATGTCTGTATCAAACTCCATGCCAGTCCATCCATTGAATGTTAAGACATTTTATAGTGAAGCTACCAACGGACTGACCAACAGACTCTGCCATCCATAAAGACAGACACCATTGTCTTGGCTTAAACTTAAGCAATATGAAGTACATGCTTTTTTATTAAGCCCAAAAATAAGCAACAAAAATATATGAAACCCAGTTCTGAACTGAAATTCCAAAGAAAAAATGAGTGAAAATCATGCATCAGTAGTGGAGTCCCAAGGGAGAAAGGGAGGAAGAGAGGGTAAATCAGCAGCTGGCTGTGTGTAGGATCATGCTTTTATTTGTTTGACACACTCACCAAATATTTGCTGTATATGACAAAAAATAAGCTTATTACCTGTTATATCCTGTTTTATATGACACTTTTAATGTTAAGGGTGTGGACTAGGTTGACAGCTATGTTAGTTGTGGGTAGTTAGCTATGTAATAACTACCATCTATACAAAGGCATCATGAGGTCAATAACACCTTTTAACACTCCACTCCACAACTCTGGATAGTAAGAATGAACAAATTTGATACTAGACTTTTTCTTCAAGTCATCAAAAAGTCTTTGTGTCTTTGCATTTAGCTTATAATGCACTATGAAGGCACATATTGTGATAGTGCAGGTTCACTGAGCTACAAGTACATTTCAACCCTTAGACACTCAAAATCCAAGTTAGCTGTGGTAGTCATTCAAATAGCCACTCCATCAAAATCCCCCCTGCTAATGTATCTATCGTGTAAACTACCGTGATGTATTTCCTGGATTCTACTGTAAGTAAATTAAAGTGGAGTGCATGCAGAGCAGTTGTTAAGGCATGTGTAGAAACAGTGAATTAAGGTTAGGGGTAATGCAAAGCACAGCCCATATATCATCTCTTTACTAACAGGAACCTTGTCGGCACTTCTGGAGCAGTCTTGATATGCAGTTCCCCCTGGAGAAAAAATGTGCTACTTTTTCCTGAACTCTGGATACTTGATGTGATGGTCCATAGGGCTGATATAAATCTAGCTGTGGGGTGACACCTCATGAACTCCACTATCGTGTACACTCTTGCCATCCACCAAATCTCCCTGACAGGCCTGCCAATTTTCCAATTACCTATGGCACCATCCGTTATTGGAGGGCCAGTCATCTCTTAAATGGGAAACAAGAGGGGAGGAGGGGCTAGGGCATGCTAACTATCTCATAAAGCCAGAGATGTGCCACCCAGGCCTCTTCAACTGATTTAGCATGTGTCCCTGGGGAGAGAGGTGACACTAGTCCTCCTGGCCTCTCAGGGCCTTCTCAGGATTTCTCACGTGTTCTTTATCTACCTCCCTCCATCCCCTCAGCCACATATCAATCTCGTCTCTGCCTGAGGGGAAGCACACCAGTCTAACTGCTCCACAGCTCAACTGCTGCTGGCATTATCCTGCTGTCTATCTGTCTCCTTCAGTCTGGATGGGAGGCCACCAGTGGAGACACACATGGCACAATCCTCATCTGTTTTCATGTTTCTCTGAATTGCAATGTAATGCTGCGCTGGAAGTGATACTCCATTTCAAGATTGCCTTCCGTTAGAGCCTACCACTCATTTATCTGCCCTTATAGTCAGGCTTATGGAGTGAGTCTACAGATATTGCCTGTACAGCATGCAATTTAAAATGTCAGACAGATGGAGAAAACATGCTGTTAATCATTTTTGAAAATGTACATATCACCTGGGGACTATCTGATGAGTTCTTCAGGTATTTGGGTGTAATTGCTGTTCGAGATCATATATCAGTTAGTCATGTTATAATTCTTTAAGCCAGCTCCTGCATGAGTATTGAGTGAGTATTTTTCAGCTACACTGAAATATACTATACTGCAATTGCAAATATGATCTAAAACTCATCCATCCTCTCATCCACTGATTTCTTGGATGATTCTCAGGACAAGTTGTGATCACAACATATTGTGACACAGTATTATTATCTTCTAGACTTGATGTGGCAATCTATTTTAACCCAAAGTATTTTTTTCAAAAGCTAACCAAGCAGTACTTTAATCAAACGCCAACTGATAACTGAAGCCAGTCAGACAGTCTGGATGGCAAATGTCTCACGACACTTAGACTGAACCCTACAGTACATGTTTCATTAAATGCGGTGAAGGGCCATGATTATGACATCACTTCATGACATCACTTCCTCTGTTCTGCATTGAAACACTTGGTATACTGAGACATAGCTGAGATTTATCTGCCACTGAGGCAGCATTATGTGGGCTTGTTTGGTGTGAAGGTAATGGACTTTCATTTATATTTATATTGAAGAGTTCCATTCCATTGTCTAATAAATAAAGTTATTGATACTATACTTAAAATCACATTTGGTATTCATTTTGATGCTTTATGGTAGATAAATATAGTTTGTTCTTTACTGCCTTACCTTTGTTGAATGTTCAATTCCAGGATATTTTAGAACATCACTGATTGAAAGTAAAATCTTGATGAAGTTCTGTACCACAGAATCATATGGAGCAAATTAAAATGAGCTAATATCATCTGTGCCTATTGTTTGAAGATATACTGTATGTGTCATTTTTCTCCTGTCAAAATTTGTAGCACATTTAAAATGCAGCTACAGTCTCTGATCCAGAGAAAGAAGATGGGGGGACTTGAAGCAGCAGTGTCCTGCCTCTCCCTGTTGCCTGATATACAGTAAGTTGTAGTGGAGAGCTGTGTTTTGCATCACCGGCTGCTGTCTGAGATGTTTGCTTGGCAGAGAGTGGAGAAGCAGGCGATCACCCACCAACAGCCCTGCAGGAGGTGATGGGCTCTGGCGCTATAGGATATCTCCATCAATTCCCACTGGGGAGACAAGGTAGAGGTGAGTGGAGGAGGGAGGGTTTATTTTCCCCACTTACTTTCCATAGGCTGGCAGGCCCTCTGGCACTTACATATATAAATATGATAAGGAAATGCCACATTTTTCATTTGAGTGGAGGTTGCCATTTAAAAGGGCAGGAGCTGAGCGCCGTCTCTGTCATGTGACGCAGGGAGATGAGAACACACACTGAGCCCTGGGTGGTTACAAAAACCAATCCAGCTCTAATGGTGCTCAGCCATGAATGCACGCACATACACAGATGCACAGAAAGAGATCTGCCAACAACACACCCAATGCAATCAACCTCAGACTGGGATTAAAATTGCATTGTAAAGGAATCATAACGCGCAACACTGTGTGTGCTTTAATAAGCTTTAAAGCAGTGCTTTATCAAGCCTATACAGTCCTCAAAAGAATTAGCAGTTAATTAGTGTGGCTGATTTTCTTATCATGTTCTCTGCTTTCACTGTACTTATGAACATGTCACAATGTAAATCTGCAGAAGAGGCTCTGCTTCACTGTGTCCTCTCACCTTCAATGAATTCTTTCACAGTTTCAGTTCACAGATGACATCAGAGTTACACACATTTTTGTGCAAAGGTACCAAACAATATGGGTAAGCATTATTGTAGAGTAACAGAAGAGCTAATCCCAAGTTGAACTGGGTTTATCAATAGAACCAACCAGTTTTAGTAATGTAATAAGTAAAATATCACCTAAATGCTTATAAAACATTAAGATATTTACTGGAGTTCATTAGTAATCCATTTAACTATTGTTAATTTTAGCTTTGTTTAATTTAAAAATGCCAGGATTTGATAGCCTGTATTTACATCATAATGGCAGGATTTTGTTTGATAAATTGCATATTTAATGACATATTCCTAAAAACAAGATTTTTTAAAATGTAATTTTGTACTCATACTGAGATGATCAACATGTCAAATACCTGATTTCATGATGACATTTATTATTGATAACAATTCCTTCTGAATTATGTTTTACATTTATTTCATATACCAGCATCAGCATTATATGCTGATCAGCTAACTCAATTATGATTCACAAGTCATACACAGTCATGAATAAATGCCCCTCAGTTCCATATACATTATCTTCATGAAACGCTTTTCTGATTCATGTCAGAACATTTTATTTAACTATTTCATGTTTACTAACTACTTTGATCAGTTATAGTGGCACGGCAACAAACTATCAAGCCTGCTTCACTGAGAGGACTACTTACACTCGAAAAGAATGTAGCGTTGATGTGCCCTTGTAGTATCATGGTTCGTTTGATTGCTGTATTTCTTTCATTCACAGTGTCTGTGTGTTTGAGTGACGATGTATGTGCACTGGCGTCTTGTTGCCATTCAAGAGACGACACAGTTGCAGTGGGTCATAAACAGCAGCTTCATTAGCCTGTTCTGGCAGTACGTTACTCGCAACATTTAACCACCTCTGGCCCTAGCACTTCTCCTGCACTTCTGCTCCTTAGCACCCACAAACCAGTCACCAGAGAGCACAATTAAATTTCATGACAGTGCATATTTGCAATTCCCATTTCATTTATTATGAAGGGCATTCTTTAATATCCAATTTTTCCCCCCAAGAAACGTATTTCAATTTTAGTGAGGCATGACTAATACCAAGGTGAATTTACCAGGCAATGCCTAATTTAATCAGAGGTAAAATGCACAAGCTGTTTTTTTCTGTTTATTGCTTCAATAACTACAGATGTCTCCAAGAGGAGGAATACAGTCAGAGAGAGGAAAGCTATTTTCTCTCTGTTTCCAATTTGAAGCATTTAGAATAAAGCAGAGAATCATAAAAAGGTCTCAATGTTCAGGCACTGTGGGGGAACTGGCTTCATTTCTGAACAGGGCTTATAACACACAACTGTCACAAATAGAAAAGTTTTACAAATATCTAATAAAAATAAGGACAGAGGTTAGGAGACTTCTGAGTACAGTCTATTTTATATGTTTTAATGAGTTTGACATTAATATTTAATGCTAAATCCCTCTAATTGAAATATTTCTCAATACAAGTACACAAATGCAAATGACAATGCCTGGCTTATGTACAGCAAATTCAAGGTATAATGATGATTACTCCACTACAGCAAATCGAGGCAAAATCCTGTAGTGTTCTTTACATGGATCTGTCAAAAAATGTTCAGTCCAGTCATTGGCCCTTTCCCAGTCTGCATTCCTGTCTGGACTTGTGAGACACCATGAGGCATAATGTACTATAATTATACATGTGCCATTAATTTATTGGCATGTAAAAAGCACCATGCCTCATACACACATACACACACACACACACACACACACACACACACATACACACTGCAGTATACACGGTATATACGTATATATGAAACCTTTCAATCTTAAGCCCTTTCACATTTTCCACATCAGGAGGTCATCATCATCAGGAAGTTATGTATGTCTTACTTCCCCTTAATACCCCTATTACCTTTGCCAAGAAGGATATGCTCTTCATTTGCTCCGTCTGTCCGTTTGTTTTTTTTAGCAGGATTACATGAAATGTTATTGAGGGATGTTTACTAAATCTTTCTACCAGAAGTAGCTCTCAGTCTAACTTACAAACCATGAAGAACCAGGAGCATATGCTTCATCAAATGCTAGGGGATTTGATGATGATTTTTAATTTATTTTTAATGATGAGAAATGTACTTAATAAGAGGCATTTTGGAGAAATTTTTAATTTTAATTTTAAGTATGTTATATTAGTATTAAAATTATTTAGATATTAGATAATTATTAGATAGTGTCCCCCATTTTTTTTATTTTAAATGCATTTATGGAAATATGACTCAACTGTGAGTGAACCACAAACATAACCTCATTATGGATTATTATGCCTCATTGCAGTAGACAGCACTGAGATACATGCACATGGCGTAAGAAAAGCCAAGCTGGTAGCAGAGGAATGGAGACTTCAGCAGGCTACAGTTTATGATCAAGAGGCTTTCTGTCCTTCCCCATCAGTGTGATTTATAACACTGTTGAGACACAGTCCTGCACAGCAGTATAACTGTCTGCACAATAAGTGTGTGGCCCCAACACATGCTTGTATGAGGAAGCCAGTACACCCTTACCTATCCTCAATATGTCATCACCTATTGACCACATATTACATTATTCAAAACAATAAAAGGTTGATCAGTGGCAGAAAAATCAAAAACATTCAAAAACATTTGAAAATGTTTGGATTTTATGATTAAAATATGACTTCTGTCTCAGGCTTATGAGGTAAATATGTGAGCAATAAGAGGAATGATGTCACTTTAAAACCCTGCTATATCCACACTTAAATGGTATTAAGGTTTTAGCCTGAGCACAAAGTAATGTTAAGGAATGTAAAGGAATGTTAATGTTAAGTTTGTTTTATACGTTTTCATTAAATACTTTCAAATTAAATTGAAATCCAAACATGAAAATCAAAGTTGGAGCCAATCTGTTGGATTGTGTTATCAGGCTGTAACTAACAATTACCTTAACTATCAATTAATCTGTTAATTATTTTCTTGATTAATGGATTAATCATGTCATCAAGAAATGTAAAAAAAAAAAGCCCAAGGTGATGTCATAAAATGGCTCTGTTTTGTTTAATCAGCAGTACGATTTAATATAGTTTAATATAACAGAAGACTAAATAAAAAATAGCTGCTTATTATTTTTTCTGTTTGTAAGTACTTAAAAGAAGTTAAGGCAAGGAAATACCACTGTGGAGGGTACAAAAAACCAAAATGTTAAATAAAGTTTTAATGGATAGGAAGTGTTTTGTTTTCTCTCCAGAATATGTATGCTTTCTACCCCCCACAGCAGGAGCCCTGGGCTTTTGAGAATGTTACCCAAGCAAAGGCTAGTGTGGCTGCTCTGTGTCTGATATAGCTATGCATGGCCATAAAATACTGAGGGGCTCCAAAAATTGGGGGGGGCTGCTAAGAGGGTTATTAGAATGGAGCCTGGTCCAAAGAAATAGACTGCCGGGGCCACAGGGGACCCCAGCAGCAATCACACACTCCTGTTTACTCCACAAATTGGCCCCTGAGAGGGGCACTTGGTGTCTGTAGCACATAGTTAAAGTGATTGAGGTGACTCTTAGCCATTGATTCTCCCGTTGTTTTTGGCGCCCTGCCTGGCCACTGCTGACCATGTCCCGAGCTCCCTGCAGGCTTGTTTAGCTGCCCCTGCTCACCTTTAAATCACATTAAACTGTTGTTAAACTTTGGCCACGTCTAACAGCCAGCCATCACTGATGAGGTCATCATGTTAGAAGTACCTCAGATGCTTGCGTAAACAACCATGCGTGACTGTGTAGCTTATTGATTGCACACACCTTATGTCATTAAGCTTACACTTGAATACAGATAAGAGAATACAGAAAGCAAAAAAATTCAAATCACATATTTATCTTTATTCTATGCATGCACCAATGAAAGTGCTAAGGAAAAATGTCACATTGCGAAAAATAAAAACAAGCTGAGGGTTAGCTTTTTCCACTATTACAGACACTCACTGGATGAAAAACTGGTCCCTGTACCTCACTCTAAATACCACACCACGTGATGAGTAATGATGCCTATTTTTCTTTCAATTCACTCCACATAGTAAAGTCACCCGAGTGTGACACACTTCATTAACTTAATTAGGCTAACTTAATTACAGTTTTTCACAGGTCAAGTGATGAAGCCTCTGATCAATGGTGCAGCTTGTAAAGATAATCTTTCTCTGAATTAGGAATATTAAAATGTACCTTAGTGGCTACAAGCCATCAAAAATGAAAAACACCAAAGGTACATTGGTCTTATAAACACCAAGTGTAAAACATCAGAAACACTTCACAAACAAAGCTGCATCCTCTGAGGTCACAACATTACTTACAGAGTAAGAGTAGGCCTATGGCTGTAGAGGAAGTACAGAAAATGAAACTTTTATGGACAGTAATTTCCACAATTGCAATCCTTTTGATGACAACATGTCTGAGTGCAGCAGAAGTAGCGCATCCCACACAAGTTCACAGATGAGTAGTTTAAACACTGCCTGAGCAACTTTAAGAGCTTTTGGCATTTCAAACCTTTTATCCAAATCTTCTGGTTTGATTCACCATGGAGCCCAGCATGCCAGGCAGTGCTGCAAGGGTGTAAATAAAGCCTTAAACAAGCACCCCTTGGCACAGTAACAGACTTGAATTAAAGGCCATCCATATATTATGGCAAGACTGTCACTTTATTACTGAAATCAATTCTGCTAGGGCTGGGGGCGACAGCAGAGGGATGTGGCCTTGGTCAGAGCAAGGTTTATCTAAGTTGAGCAGGCTGACAGAAACACAACATCTATAATGAACCCAAGCCTGTCTAATAAAGCCTTTTATTGCTGCTTTGCATGACAGAAATGTGTGCAGCAGCATCAATGCTCCACTCCTGCATTCTCCTGCAACACTATAAACCAGCGGCTCCTCTGTTATTTCGACTGTTCTACAAATACCCTAACAATGCACAGTCATCATCAAAAAGCTCTTTTGTTATTTATCACAACCTCACAAACCGAATCCCATTTACTGTGACCTTTTGGAGAAGATAATAAGAGATACGCCCATGGTTACAAAAACACTTGTGTCCTGCGGCTTGTTTTCTTTGACAGGAACTACAGTAAGAACATTGTTGTATATTTGCATTTGGCAAATACAAATGATCTAAGGAAGTTTTCTTGACCTCAAATAGCTCAATGTTAGTCCAAGAACTCAATACTACAACTTTTCTGCAACATGTCTGGCATGGCAGAGATTTGCTTATGGGATAGCTTCATTCCAACCTCTGAATGACCAGCAAAAACCTCTCATTTGTTTAATAATTCAAATAGATGTGGTGTAGTGCCTAGTGGTGGCTGTTTCTGCCAGTTGGGGAATTAAGATTAAAGAATGAGGATCACATCTTCCTACATAGCTAGCTACAGAGGCTTCATAGTCTTTAGGCCCCTTAACCCTAACCCTTGCCAATTTTCCAATCGAACCTCGATAACCCATTATGACAAAAGTGAAAAACTTGTTTTTAGATATTTTACAATTTTTAAAAATCTGTTATTGACAAAAGTAATCAGACTCAAAATTAGGTACTTTTAAGTAGCATCTTTGGCAGCAGTTACAGCTTTGAATCTTTTTGGCTAGGTTGCTACAAGCTTTCCACACCTTTTTCATTATGGGTTAATATAGACTTACGGGCCAGACAAACAATTCCAATCCAATTCCAATTTTACTTGTATAGTGTAAATTCACAATATAGATTATTTCAAGGTACATTACAGAGTAAGGTAAAGAGAGGATTTTTTAATCCATTTTCAAATAAATTAAAATGTGATGGGGTCTGATTAATTCTGAAGCCTCTGTACATCCAAGTAAAATGGTGTCAAACAAATTGCAATAAGTGCTGGTGAGATCGCTGCAGCCAAACAGGTTGTGTTAACTAACTTAAAGAAATAATAACTCTTCAACTGTCATAACTCTGAATAAAAAAAATCATATTTCTTACTCAGTATTGACTGAGATACATAAAAGCAAATGAAGTAAGCCCACTGCCATCTAAGGTAAACATAATTTCAATCTGAGAACTGAAAAACTGAAACTAGAGTATGGCAATCATCATGGAAATACTGCCGTCTGTCTGTCTGGTCCTTGACTTTACAACTAATGAAACTGCCATCAACCTCAGCTGTGAGTCATGTTTGGTGCTCCCTATCAATGATGGTGAACATGCTAATCATGTTAGCAAGCTATCTTTAGTTGTAAACAAAAAGACTCACAAAGCTGCCAGCATCGCTGTAGACCCTTAGACTTGCTGTGTGATTTTTGCAGCCATGGAATGAAGTACCTTGGTTTGTCAGATGTTTCATTAACTCGAACAACCTGACAACAAAACAGCCTGTCTGGCTTTTTACATTGACATTCTCTCAGTTGATTTGATTTGAATAATAATATCATGATCTATTTGTTGTGTTGGAGGATTTTTTCCATGTCAACCACAGGTTTGTGTGCTGTTATTTCCATTTGTATGATTCATCGCATCTTGGCTCTCTTTGTGACTTATTGCCCCACCTTTAGCTGTGGCAATCTGGAAGAGGTGTTAACACTGCTCTCCTCAGAACTGGGTAGATGATCCCGGGTATGCCTGAGACCTTAATATTTGAAACTCCCCCAGTATAAATAGTAAAGAATGTCTTACACTTATTTCAACTGAACCTTTGAAAGACACAAACAAATGAGAGATTTAAGCAGAAGTGTGGTCAGCATCACATATTGTAGGTACCTCTTCTGTAAGATGTCATACATCTTCTCAGATAAGAGCACTGGCTGCAGAGAGCTCTGACAAATCACTTCCTATACTATTCTTTGTACCAGGCTGTCAGGAAGAGGGGCTAACCGCCCACTATCTCTGCCAGCAGCTGAATCTCATTGGCAACAGGTAATATTCTGCACTTAATGTTGGCATTTAAGAAACATTCTCCCCCAAAGGCAAAAATGGTGCATGGCTTGGCATTTAAAAGTAGATAATAAAACTTTCCTTAAATACAGCTCTCATCTCAGAGTGCTTTTTAGATGCCCTTAGTGGAGTCAATTATCTCCCCACATTTGCTATTACTGAGACACTTTGAGCACCTTGTGCCTTAAAAGGTCTGTACATCATGCTTTTTTAAAAATGTCACATTCTTAACTGTCTCTCAAAATGCTGACCCTGCAGTATTAGAAATGGTGTACACATACTGGCTCCGTTCATCCATTCATTGCTTAAACATGCCTCTTTAATGTGCTGGATGAACTCAAATAAAATAAAAAAATCTTCAGGTTCAGAAATCATTCACCTTTTATGCACTTCTGAGCTATTTTCCAAAGTAGAACATAAACTGATTGCTATACACTAATGAATGCTCTGAATGGGCTTATAGTTACTGAACATGAGTTAGTCTTGCTGAGAAAAGGAATGTGGAAAAAATATGTTCACACCTATTTGTCACATAAACACAGAAAATGTTTTTCCTGTCACCAGTGAAATGTCACCCTGCTCTGGGGCACAGCAAGCCAAAGCCTGGAGGTTCACCTATTTGATGTAAACGAGTAGGCGGGAGTAGGAGGAGGATGAGAGCAACTTCGCAGGAACAAGATGCTTTGGATGGAATGCACTACAAAAGCTCTAGAGATGGTAAAATAGGGAAGATGACAGAGAAAAAGCTTTAATAGTCATTAGTTGTCTTTAATGTAAGGATTTTAATTTTACAATATTTTTTACTTAATTCATACTGTCCAAATCAGAAAAAATGACAGCATTGGCTGTTCAAACACTAAAAATGTCCTAGGTTTAAGGTTTCTCTGACAAGCAACCATTAGAATCAGGTCTATTCTATTTTCAAAGCAAAGTTGGGAGTCATGTGAACTAATATTTACTTTCCATCTCCTGTCAAAAGACAACATTGTGTTTTTCTTGATAATTTCTTTGAAGTTAATCAAGCTGTTTTGGGTGGCTAGACTTAACCAAACGTTTCAGGGGAATTGTACTTCTTTTAGACATCACGTTTGTTTACAGGGAGATCTACTACTTATGTCAAACGTAGGCCATTCAGTCACTGTCAGTTTAGGAATGCGTCCAACTTTTTCTCCTCTGATATCAGTTCCAATATCTCAGATAAAGGTGTCTGCTGATATAGAGTACTAATCTAAAACTAGTCTGCTCACTCAGTGGAATCATTTTCATGTAAATTAACATGAGGCCAGGGGTTGCTGTGACACTGAAAACTGAATCACAGTCACTGTGTCATCCTGACTTTAGTTGAACAAACTTTCCCAATATAAGGCATCAAAAATAATTGTGATGTGAGAATTCCAACATGGAAAATATATAATAATATTGATCACAGTCTCTAAAAATTGATGCTGCAAAACACCAAATCTATTTCTACAGTGCTATTCTGTTTTTTTGTATGACTGTATTCATTTTTAGGTCAAATCTACCTATACTTGGAGGAATATCTGGTTTTCTATGGATTTTCTCAACAACTGTTCATCTGATCAACTTCAAATTTGACAGGTATATTTCTGAGCACCCGAGGAGGTCCTGTGTCAACTGTTAAGTTGACAGAGCATCACAGAATACAGCAATACAGACATTAAATAATGTATACCCAATGCTACCATATTCTGTGTGAAGTCATCATTTACTTAGACACATAGAACATGGGGCCACTTCATGGAAATGCAATTGAGCTACTTCAGTCTGAACCAAAATTGTGGCTAGCACAGCAATGTATTCACAATGACCATAAAAGATGTTAAAAGGACAGATATGTTATAAATAATATATATATATCTCTGTTGGTGTCTGTAAGATGTCAAGTGCCAATGTTCCAACCACAACTGGAAAACACATTCTTGACTTTGTGAGTTATGGGCCTGTAGTGAAGTGACAGACTAAAGGATGGTAACATAGATTTTTCTGTCTGTTTATCCACCAGATTGATGCATCCATCAGGTTTAAACAATTCAACTTGACTTAATTCATTTGTATATAGTATCTTCAAATTAACCAGCTGATGATCCAAAGAAGATAGACCAGTTTGAATAACGCTTCAATGAAATTTTGCAAAACGGATGAAAATTACTGTCAACATATCAACAAAAGTAGCAGAGCTGTTTTGGAACTGGTGTATTACTGAAAGTAAATGGAATAATGAAGAAGGAGGATTACCTCTAAATACTTCAGGAAAACTTCAAATCATTAGCAAGAAGGTTGGGTCTTGGATGCAGTTGGGTGTTCCAACAGAAAACATACATCAAATGTGGTAAAGGAATGGTTAAATCAAGCTAGAAATAAGGTTTTACAATGGCCCTTACTTCCTGACTTTAACCCCTTTGAGAACATGTGGATCATGCAGAAGAAACAAGTCTGTGTCAGATAGACAAAAAAGTTAGTTGAACTGCACTAATTCTGTCAAGAAGAATGGTCAAAGATTCAACCTGAAGGCTGGCTGAAGGATGGCTACCGAAAATGCCCGACTGAAATGAAAATGACCAAGGGACATTTAACGAAATATTAGCATTGCTGTGTGTACGTTTTTGAACCAAATGATTTTGTCATACATCTGGACATCCTATAATAAATTCATAAAGGAACCAGAATCCATGATAGTTTTTTGTGACAGACATATACGTTCCAATCATTGCATCATAGAAAATTAAGAGTTGTACAAATCATTTTCTCATTTTTCCAGTGTTCTAGTCTTGTTTCTTCTTCTGTCAAACTTACAGTTGGGACTCGTGACTTAATTAAGCCATCTCTCAACATGCTAGTAAAGATACTTCTGCTCTGTTTTTTCACTTTGAAATTGCTTATTTAATTTAGCTACCTTTTTGAATGGTGTCATACAGCCTTTGCACAGCAACTAAATGTTTGCATTGTTCACCTCAGGGACCAGCTGATCATGCTGATGCCAACTGGCTTGGCGACCAGAACAACAGACACAGCTCACCCTTGCCCTGTTATCTACTCTGTTATATGAGTGGCAGGGAGGCAGAGCAGCAGTTTGTTACTGTTCGGTGTGTATCAAACAAAAGCTGCTTTCAGACATGCAATGCAACCCTGACCCTGCATTTCTAGACATTACCCAGAGGATCTGTATGCGAGAACACAAATGTCCAAATCTGTTAAATTGGACATTAAATGGACCTGCTAGCTCCCAAATACAGCTGGTCATTGTCCGGAGAACTCACAGTGAGTGAGTTGCTATGATGATGGGGTTTCTATCATTTCTCCTGCAAGCTCTACCCAAGTGCCATCACTCTCTTAAAACAAACACAATTTTTCCTGCAGGTGAGAATGCTTCTCACACAGAGTTCTCAAGGTGTGTGCTGCATGTGTGTAACAACTCCAGAGAATGTCTGGACCTGATTCTCCGGACTGTGTCTGGACTTCACATGTGAAATTGCAAAAATAATAGGATATTTTGTTGCTTCTAACTTATGCTCTGAGTGATCATTTTGCATATAAATATTGCTGAAATCACAGCATAGCTGTTGTATTAAACTCATGCATATGGTGATTTTCTGACATGTCAGTGATTATAAAATATTGACATTGACCATCCGCATGCTGCAAAGTTTAAAAGTTGGCAGTGTCTATTCTGACCAAATGTTTCAACTGAAATACTATACAGCTAATTTTAATTTATTTGTGGATTTTTGGTATGTTTATCTCGGTTTAAATATACTCTGCTGTATTACAGCAGGTAGTGACACTAATGTATGTGGTGAAAGAAAATAAATGACTGAATGTTAATATTATGATATTTTAAATTTATTTTTATTTGTTGATGTATATGTAATATGTGAATTGTGTTATTAAGAAAATATTTATATATATAATTGTATACGTACATTATATATTAGATAATATATTATAATACACAAAACACAAATTAGCTATGCTAAAATTAATTTTTACAACAGATTTACACACTTTAAACAAGTATGATGCAATTCATATGCTGACTCGTTTTCTTGACATTTGCATGTAGACATTCAATTGAATGTACAGAGTGTACATTCAATTCAATTGAATGTTTGACCCTTAAAATAGCCAGAGATTTTACAGTTACACTGAAACAATATCTAATATTGATCAAATTCATTTGGTTCAGCTTATGAAAAAGAAGCTGCAGTGAAATAGTTTAATGAGGCTATTTCTATGCTCTTACAAGGCTAACAATGGGGATGCCCATCTTGGATCATGTGTGAATGCTCCCAACTTGTTTTCCCATTCTATGCACACTGAGTGAATGGAGCATTACCAGAAAGTACTGTGAGACAGCATTGTCAAAAAAACCCACAACATAGAGGATGCTATCAATGCAGAAAACAACAAAATATAAATCTGTTCCTGGTAATTACAATTTTGACTAAATAAGCATACAGGCCAAAACAAACACAGAGAATAGACGTGATTTCATCGGATCACTCTCAGCATTCTGCAACATGCACAGGCATACTTTATACACGCATGCTCACCTTGGAGGAAGATGTGTCACACTCCTGGCAGATCCAGCCATATCCCGTCTGCTTGGGGGATTTTTTCAGTGGGGGGTCCAGGCACCCAAAATGATAGCAGAGTCGGCACTCATCACACCTGAGGCACAGACAGCAAAGGCACGTGTTACATGTCACATAAATTGTTCCTTCAGTGATGAGGCCGACTCCAGAGCAATGATCGATGATGACAAGACAGCCAGTTGTCAGTCAGTCAGACTAGGTCAATACTTTCTAAAGTTCCTTTAATCACTCCACTCCCTTGACCTTATGCAACCATTGACTGTCCAATGGTTTGTATCAGCCACCAGACTAATAAAGGCCTTGTTAGTGTCAGATAAATGCCTGTTGGGTCTCTTAAAGCTGAACTGCCACTGTGTTCACATGAAACAGCATGAGAACACACAAAGCAGACTTAGTCCAGATCATTTCCATGCAAGTTGCACTGATGAGCTACTGAATATTAAAATTACTAACAGATAATTCCACAATCATAGTGCATTAGCAAATGCTGACATGAACAAGCAAGGCAGCAAATACCATCCTAAACTGTCCAGGTTACACCAAATTCAAGTATGGAATGTTGTTACCAATCACAGGCAGGAACAGCCCTGCAAGCACCCAACAATACAAGTCTGCTGATATATTAAACAAAACTTCATGTCAAAATGTCTCTATATTCACAGAAGAATAAATTCAGAGCATGTCTCGATTTGTCCTCTGTCCCACATGATGTTCATTTTGTTGACAAAAACAAACATTTTTTTCCAATAACAGCAGGCAGTGATGAGACAGGAGCTGTGGCTGAGTCTCCATAGATTAATGAAAAAACAAGTGACTAAAATCGAGTTTAAAAATAAAAACCTAAGAAATCTTTTTGTAACCACTAAAAGAGGAGATGGAATTACATTACAATGACATAATCTAAATGTCCCTCTTTCACTGGATTGCTCTCTGCATTCCCAAATCAACTGGCTGTTGCTCCTGCACACTAGCACCTCACTCATGAAAGCATCGACAACAGTGCTAGTCAAGTTAGTGGCTAGCTAGTCTACCCAGCACCATTTGCATTTTTTGTTGTTTGTTGTTTGTGTTGAAGATAAAGAGCTTGATTTTAACAGTCTGCGCACATGGAGCAAGTGCATTTAGTTTCACTTTTTTAGTTTTAGTTGACTACTCAAAAGTGCTTTACACTACTGGTCACAATCATAAAGCACTTGACTAACGTACACATACCCATGGTACAACATCAATTTGTCAATTTTGTCAATTTTGGACCTTCCTATTAGTGGGCAACCTGTCCCAGCTGTTAAGCCAATATGCCTGAGCACATATAATTTCAATCACAACATGCCCATGGAGCTTCCGACTGGCACAACTGCATTTTATAGTTAAACAGCATAGGCACAGAATGGGAAAATAACACAATGGTACCAGATCTGCCAACCTTAAGATGTGCAGTCAGCTTAACTGGCCAATCTTTTACGAAGACAAGTTTGTTTATTCTGCTACCCAGGCGTAGCAAAAAGAGGAACCTCTTTTCTATCTACTTATCAGATAATTAAGAACATAGCAACAATGACTCCTATTACACAGGTTAGAATGCATTGGATTGTTGAATCTTTCCAGACTTGATTGTTTTTCAATTTTTCATGTCTAGATGCATTGCTTAAATTAATAACATTTGTGAAGACTGCTTTTCTCAGCAAGGCTCAATCACACAAACTGACATTTTAAGCTTATTTCATCACTGCATTTCTGTCTGTGCAGCATGTCTGGCTATAGTGCAGGATGTCAGAATCAGTCAGTGAGCACAGGTATAGGTTCAGGTCTTGACCTTTTTGTACAGTCTATGGTCTAGCTACAATGGCAACCTCAAGCTGTGCCGACACTGTATGGATTTGGTCCATTTTTATACCTGAATTGGTTATCCCAGACTAATATTAGAATCGGGCCAAATTTCTGCCAGATCAGTTGTGGTTTGACATGAAGTTTGAGGGAGAGTCACCATGCCTGATTTACCCAAACAATCGACAATCAGGCTCTGGGCAAAACAGTTGGATTTTTAGCTGGTCAGAAATGGTTAGGCCAGCTGTCTGGAGTTTGAGCAGTAGTTTAAGCAGCTGCAGATAGCTGGACTAGTAAAATTAGAATTTGGACTGCTGTGCTATAAAGCTGAAAGACCAGACATTAGTGTGTGCATCTTCCAGCTATCTGCGGCTCCATATTTTTCCTTTTTCTCATTTAAATTTTATCTTCATATTTTCTGTTCATACTGTAGTAGAATAGCAGCTTTAAGGTGATGTCCATACTGGCTCTGGTAAACTGTGCACAATCATCACTCGTAGCTGTTTTTCAACAAAGAATAGTTTTTCTGAAAACAGACAGTAACTGCTGTCTGGAAAAGAAATGCAGCTGAAACTGATGTAAGTGACTAGTTTTGCAGAAATTTGCATTTGCACAACATTACCTGTTGATGGCACTAGAAGAAAAGTCAGAGGATCACAATAGTCTATAACAGACTTCATAATAATGTTTTGATATTTCAGTCTGGGATACACTCATCATTACTGTCCTGTTGAGTTTTTCTTCCTGTCTTCAAACCATGCGCACTGCCCTCCTTTTTGTATTAATGGAGATGAATAGGGAGGGTTCAGGCTGACCTCCCTCGCTGTTAGCGCTGTTATCAGATTTTCACTGAGGAATGTGAATCTTTCATTGATTAGGACATAACTGCCTCTAATTGTGGCGTGTATGTGTTTACCAGGCAGGGTGAGCTTATTGAAGGGCAGTTGGCCACATAAATGATTAAAACAAAAGTCCATTCTCTTTCTGCTCCAATCAAAGGTCATTTTCATCTTGTTCAGATAGGCCAACACATTTTATGTTGCCAATGCAGTATTGACCATTTACTAGGTGTAGCGGAGTGTTTTGGTGATGATACCCTGGCTGTATATATACTGGCCTAATCCTCCAGTCAGAGAAGACGCAGCAACTTCTTTCCTTGAGATGAATTTATTGAACTCTCTTCAAATGAACAGGACTCTGTAGTACACCGTGGTATATATGTGTGTGTGTGTGTGGTTTGTGATATCTGCAGAAAACAACAATAATAAACAATATTGATCAACCTACTATACTGTGGCATTAATAACAGAATAACATGAATTACAATAGACGGGAATAATGCGTCATACTGCAAACACCGATAGGGATTAAGTGTAAGATTATTAAATAACACAGCGTTTTGGCGCAACAGGCAGGTCACGTGACCAAACTAAACTGAGACAGCCCGTCGGCTACCGATCACTTTGACCCGATAGCATCAATATGATAGCAGCCTTTAATGAACGACAGCTACACATCTGAATAAACAGCGACAGAAGAAATAAAACGTCTTATAATTAACTGAGTTACATATCGGGCTGTCCATGTTTCGTGGGGTGCAGTTAAAGACATGCTAAATGATAAGCTAACAGCGGACGAGCATATTACCGTGGTAATATTAATAGCTCTCATCACACATGAAACGTAAACAATATCCGCTCATCACGTAACTTACATCATCACCAACGCACACTGTTTTACAAAAGGATGGAGGAGAGCGCTGACCATCGGTGGAGGATTAACTCAACTAATTAACGACACCGAAGTTTACCGAACACTGCGCATGCGCAAACAGTCTGCGTGACGCAGTTTGCTGTGACGTGTACTCCTCACAGCAGGGAATTCACAACACGAGGTGTTTTAGATAGATAGATAGATAGATAGATAGATAGTTTACTTTATTCATCCCTGAAGGGAAATTATGTGGTCATAGCAGCAATCCGGTACATTAAAATACAGTAGAATACAATGACATAAAACACTGAGGTAGAAAAATAGAATAAAAATTACAAATCCTACTAATGACTGATTGTAAAAACCAATTATATTCCATTTACGAAGATTAATTCACTTAAATGACTGATCAGTTATTGAAACTGTTGACAATTCAATTTCTGTCAGTCAGCTAATCAATCAATCAATCAATCAATCAATCAATCCATTTATCAGTTTTTTCCTGCTCTTGAGCATGATCTTGCTCCAATCATAAAGCATTTTCAAGTCATCCATCATTTTTTGTCATCACACAGCTTGACTTTAATCATTTTCGCATTTTAATTATCTATTAGTAGTTTATATTACAAATTAGCACAATGTAATAGGAATTCCGGTGCATAATTTGTACCTCCAAATGCTGCGTGCCAATGCTATGCAGGCTGTTGTCTGAGACTGCTGGTGGCTGTTTTTCATTCAAGCACTTTTTTTTCAAGGATTACACTGTATTCAATAACAATTAATAATAATATAATTTTTCAGATAGGTTGCTAAAGACTGCTTTTGTTGATAAAGTTGTGATGCAATCCCCAACCATTAACCTTTAAAGTTAAGGTGGGTATAACTCATACATGTTTTCATGTTTAGAAATATTATCTAGATGTAGTTCCTGTATTTTTTCTTTGGTGAAGTGTGGAGGCAGAATTTCTACCAGAAAATCCCCAAAACAAAAACAAACAAACCCAGTACTGTCTTCCTAGATACATACCACTACAGATAAAAGAAAAGAAAATAAAGTGTATGTATTTTGTAATTTGGGTGAACTAACCCTTTATATACACACTTAATCTCAATGGAAGCAAAGAACACAGTGATGTCAAGCACAGCAGCAAAAGCAGTGCTTCCTCTACTATCTTATCTATGAAGATTCTCAGTCATTCAGGTCATTGTCAAGGTTGAAAGAATTCTGTAAAGCAACTGGACCTGAGATTTGCTAGAAGACATTTCACCTCTCATCCAAGAGGCTTCTTCATTTCTAAACTGATGGTGGGGAGTACTGCAATTTACACACTATGGGTGTGGAAAGTGGTTTGGGTAAAACAACAGTGCCACAGGTGCCTTATAGGTGGGTGACAGGTTTTGTCTTAGTGATGGCTTCTCCTGGATGAGAGGTGAAACGACTTCTAGCAAATCTCAAGTCCAGTTGCCTTACAGAACTCTTTCGACCTTCCTCTACTATCATTTTTAACAGACACTTACTGTAGGTTGAGTTAATTTCAGCTATGACAACTGACTGATGTGTGGAGACTTGTTAAGCATGGTGTACGGTTGCATGTTAAATACAATATATTCAAGCAATTAAACAGAATAAACCTTGCCCATGGTGTAAAATATTGGAATTTAGAGAACCCGTATATACAATATGTTTTCTTCTTAACTGACACATCACTATCACTCCTGTAGAGAGTTTAGGAAGCTGCTGATCCTTCCCTTCTCAAAATCATTTTATATAATATTTGGTCCTGTCATGCTGTGGTTTCAGGATAAATATCATGAAATCATGTTATATACATTTATGGCAGCCAATTTGTGAAATCTGTTGTTTGGTATCAGACCTAATGGCCACTGCAGACAAATGCAATACAACAGTGTCTTAGGTTTTGATAGAGGTCCAATGTGAAAAGTGGCTTACTTTCCACTTTCAGTCAACTGCTTTGTTGAGGGTTTTGTTTTTAAATCAGTACTCACACAAGCAAATCTCTAACCACTGGACCTTTTTTTATGTAACTTCTCGAAATGAACTTCCTGAACATTAATAATAGTCAAGTATGTGGTATGTTAAGTTTTATGAAAATATTGATAACTGACTTTTCTGATTTAATAAGTAGTCATTTTAGATTTCAGCATCTACATTACATTAACACTTTTGCTGGAACTTCTTTCTACTGGTGAATCATTATTCTGCAAAAGTACTGGGGACTAAAAGTAAAGTGAAGATGCTTTCAAAAGTAATGCCATGAATATTTTAATGGTATTAATAAATGCTATACAAAGTGCAGTGAACATATTAAAAAGAATAAATCTAATCAATATTTGCTGTGACTCCTAAAAACAACACCAATTCTCTTTGGTACATATCTTCATCTTCAAGATGGCGCCGCTCCACGTGGCTGCCTGTAGCTGCAGCTCTCGTCATGTTTTCTATACCTTTTTAAAACTTTTGGTCTATTCCTCCCTTTGTTTTTTTCTGACCAATCAAGCTGTAATAATGGCTGGATCAAGTTTTGTTGCCTTTCTCCACATTCTTTTGTTACTTTTTCTACTCTCTGTAACAGAGAACTCTGCCGATAGTAGTGGTGGCATTGTTTACATGCGTGAACAGCTGATTGTGCTGTGTGAGCCTGCGCTGCTACCGGAGACAGACCTGTGGTCCCGCAGGAGTAACGGAGGAGACGCCGGGGTTGCAGGTCTGGAGTCAAACGGAGGGAGAAAAGGAGAAGACACAAACCGGCGGTCCTGGTGATTAAAATGGGAAATGTGAGGTCTTTGGGGAATAAGAAGGATGAACTGGTAGCGCTGGTGAAGACCCAGAGGAAGTTCCGTAAGTGCAGTATTTTTTGCTTCAGTGAGACGTGGCTGCACTCGCACATCCCGGACAACAGCGCTGCTGTCCCAGGTTACAGTTTGGTACGGGCAGACAGAGACTGCTCCAAGAGTCGGAAGAAGAAGGGTGGCGGGCTTGCACTTTATGTGAGTGAGAGGTGGTGCAACCCCGGTCATGTTAACGTGAAGGAGCGGCTCTGTACCCCGGATATTGAACTGTTGGCTGTGGGAATGCGCCCCTATTATTCACCGAGGGAGTTCACATCCACCATTGCTATTGCTGTTTACATCCCTCCGTCAGCTGATGCAACGGTGGCCTGTGACGTCATCAGCTCCGCCGCTGCTAAACTTCAGACTGAGCACCCGGACGCATTTATAGTCATTACAGGTGATTTTAATCATGCCTCACTAAACACAACACTTAATAGCTTCCACCAGTATGTTGACTGCCCCACGAGAGACAATAAAATGCTGGATCTCCTGTATGCAAACGTCATGGATGCATACGATAAAGACAGGCAGACATCAGGGAGCCTGGATAGCGCAAACCAGTTTAACCAGTTTTTAACAGGTTTAGCTCACCCCCTGCCAATCCTCTGACACCCCCTGCCCCCATCACACCCACACTGCACAACTTTGTAGAGTGGTCTGAACAGAATCACCTGAGGCTGAATGTTGACAAGACCAGAGAGATGGTGATTGACTTCAGGAGGAAGTGGACACCCTCACAGCCAATAAGGATCAGGGGGGAGGTGGTGAAAGAGGTGGAGGACTACAAATACCTTGGAGTTGTGATTGACAACAGACTGGACTGGAAATCTAACACCGAGGCTGTGTACAAGAAGGGGATGAGCAGACTCTATTTCCTGAGGAAGCTGAGATCCTTCAACGTGTGCAGCAAGCTGTTGGAGATCTTTTATCAGTCTGTTGTTGCCCGCACCATTTTAGACTTCATAAAATCATCAAGAAGGCTGGCTCTGTACTTGGTCTCAGGCTGGACTCTTTTGAGACCATGGTGGAGAGGAGAATGCTGAACTGAATGCTAAACTGCTGTCCATCATGGACAATGATCAGCACCCTCTCCATCACACAGTACACAGACAGCAGAGTACCTTCTCACACAGGCTGCTCCAGCTCCGATGTCGAAAGGACAGATACAGGAAGTCTTTCCTGCCATATGCCATCACACTCTACAACAGCAACTAAACTCTGGCCATATGCACCTTACGTTTTTTCTACACACACTGTTAACTGCACCTTACCTGTTCACTGTACCTATATTTATTTGCACTAAAATAAATACCACTTTTGTACATTCTTGACAGACATGGTTATATTTTAGATTCATGTATATATTTCTTTTGGACTCATGTATATATTTCAGATTTATGTATATTGCTTTTATAGGCTGTCTCTTTTTATCTCTTAGTGCTGTTATTGTCTCTTATTGTCTGTTATTGTCTCTGTGTGTCTCTGTGTGGAATGCTGCTGCTACACTAAAAATTTCCCAACTTGGGATCAATAAAGTATATCTATCTATCTATCTATCTATCTATATACACAAGGTACTTGCTGTTCTGTGTGTTGTCTGGTATATTTACTCATTAATAGGGTTTGTGCCCTTACTGTCTGTCAGAGACTAAAAGATCAAGAGCACATTGGTGGAAACAATATTTATGTGTGATTGGTCCCATCCCAAAGAGGGAAAACTGAAAGTGATCACACCTGTTGATAATAATCACTCATTGTAGGAAAGCTCTGTGAAACTATGGTAAATCAGTCTGTAAACTGTGGTGAATATTTACAACATTAATCATTTTTACCCTTCACCTATCTTCCAAACAGGTTTGACAAAGCTTGGGGTATGATTATTACCCATGACTGTACATATTTCTCAGTAATTAACTCAGTGAATTATTATCACTGGGAATGATGGCAAGAAAATAAAACCCATGTTGTAATAAACCAGAATTACCCTTTAAGCAATCAACAGCACATAGCATATCTGTTTTGACTGAAACTTGCCAATTAGCATAAAGTTATGGAATGTAGCCCTCTGGCATTAACAGGTGTAATAATATACCTCTAGTGCTAACACATTAAGTATGATAGACTTACTAAAATCAGAGCAGAAATTTAATTGGCACAGATAATTGGCATCTCATGAGTTGTAGGGGAATAAGCAAACAGCTGCTGCATGTTAGCACAAATGCAGAGGCTGGTGGATCTCTCATACACTTACAATGTAAAACACACACACACACACACACACACACACACACACATTCTCTCCACAGAATCTTGGATGAGCTGTGCATGCATATCTGCCTAGAAATGATGGGAATTTAAAATGCCCTCTGGCCACCTAGAAAATAGAAGACATATGACCAAAGTGTGTGTGCTGCACTAATGAGTACGCTCCCATTGTTGCAAACAAACCTGCAATTGATTTCACATGAATCTCGGACTAAGGCAAAAAGGAAGGAACAAACCCTTCAGTTTCACTGCTGGAGACTCTTGAAGACCTTCCAAACTTCACAGGAGTGCTCTTTCCATTTAGCAAGACTGCAACAACTGCTTCCCTAATTACTGTACCTTTTGTAATGGTTGCTGTGTATTGTGGGGGAGATCTTTAAATAACAACACTGCTCACTGATGCAAGCAAAGAGTTGTGTGTGTGTGTGTGTGTGTTTGTGCATTCTTGTGAGCAAGGTAATGTGTGTTTTAATCCTTTTCATCCATGGAAAATGGGCTAAAATCCATCCTGATAACACATTTTTAGGGCTGATGCTGATACTAACTCCCTGATTCACCTCACTTGGATCTACAGCAAAGACATCGGGATGTCATTCGGACTAGATAAATGTGGGCGGATGATATCTAGAAGAGGAAAGGTGATCACAACCGAGGGGGTTGACCTACCGGAAGGGAACATTGCAGATGTGCAGGACAGTTACAAATACCTGGGGATCCCACAGGCAAATGGTAATCATGAGGAAGCAGCTCGAAGGTCAGCCACAGCCAAATACCTCCAGAGGGTAAGGCAGGTCCTGAAAAGTCAGCTGAACGGCAAAAATAAGATCCAAGCCATTAACACCTATGCCATGCCAGTGATCAGATACCTGGCTGGGATAATATCCTGGCCTGGAAGAGATACAAGCCACTGATATCAAGACAAGGAAGCTCCTTACCATGCATGGTGGGTTTCACCCTAAGTCCAGCTTCCTGAGGCTGTACACAAAGCAAAAGGAGGGGGGGCGAGGACTAGTAAGAGTCAGAACTACTGTCGAGGAGGAAATGGTGAACCTCCAGGAATACATCGAGAAAATGGCCCCCAAAGACCAACTCCTAAGTGAATGCCTCAGGCAACAAAAGCCCAGAAGGGATGAGGAACCACTGGGCCCATCATGGAAGGACAAGCCCTTGCATGGCATGTACCACCAACAAATTGAAGAAGTGGCTGATATGGACAAAACATACCAGTGGCTGGAAAAGGCTGGACTGAAAGACAGCACAAAGGCACTTATCATGGCAGCACAGGAACAGGCCCTAAACACCAGAGCAATAGAGGCCGGGATCTACCACACCAGACAAGACCCCAGGTGCAGGCTGTGCAGAGAAGGCCCTGAGACAGTCCAACACATCACAGCAGGGTGTAAGATGCTGGCAGGCAAGGCATACATGGAGCGGCATAACCAGGTAGCGGGCATAGTATACAGGAACATCTGTACAGAGTATGGACTGGAGGTCCCAGGGTCCAGATGGGAGACAGCCCCAAAGGTGACAGAGAACAAACAGGCCAAGATCCTGTGGGACTTCCAGATCCAGACTGACAAGATGGTGATGGCCAATCAGCCTGACATAGTGGTGGTGGATAAACATCGGAAGACAGTGGAAGTGATAGATGTAGCAATCCCCAGTGATAGCAACATCAGAAAGAAAGAACATAAGAAGCTTGAGAAATACCAAGGGCTGAAAGAGGAGATAGAGAAAATGTGGGGTGTGAAGGCAACAGTGGTACCAATAGTGATCGGGGCACGAGGGGCGGTGACCCCCAAGCTGGAAGGATGGCTCCAGCAGATACCAGGAACAACATCAGAGATCTCTGTCCAAAAGAGTGCAATGCTAGGAACAGCTAAGATCCTGCGCAGAACCCTAAGACTCCCAGACCTCTGGCAGAGGACCTGAGTCTGAAGGAGACACTGCCCATTTTTCGAGGCCTGAACATGCTCAAAAACTCACCAAATTTTGCATACACATCAGGTCTGGTGAAAAATTACGTATTTTAAGGGTCTTGAAAATGGGTGGGGCAAAATGGCTTGGTGGCGCCCCCTGGAAATACCCCTCCCCATTAGGGTTATTTTGACTAAGGCGGATGAAATTTGGTGGGTGCGTAGAGTGTGCCAAGACCTTCGAAAAAGTCTCTTGAGGCCATGACTCAAACCCAACAGAAAGTCGGCCATTTTGATGTGAATATGCAAATTTTATGTTATCAAAAGCTTTTATGGCTCGTGCACGAAATGGGTGTGGCGGTGTGGCGAATTTTGATGTTTCACCAGAAAGAACAAAACTGCCATAACTTCAGTGTACATACAAACTTCCCATGTATGATAATAATCCCCTCCCCGACACATCTTCATTTTCATATTCCATAAAAGTTACAGCGCCACCTATTGGAAACAGGAAATCACATTTTTTGTACTTTGATGTTGAATGTGTGGTAGCTTAGTCCGATGAGCATGAAATTTACTTTGGTAAGCCTTGACACATTGCAGATGCTCAGTTCTGAACATGGCATGCCCCCGCCTCATGGTGTCCCCTTGGTGGCGCGGCGAACTTCAATCCCTCGCTGTCACAATCAACGTGCTATAATTTGCAGATACCTTGTCCAATCTGCTTTAGATTACACACGTACAATCAAGAACAGTTCCTGAAGAGATATATGGGACTATATGGTCATATTGTCATAGCAGTACCTATTGGCAACAGGAAAAATTTTCAAAAACCCCTCCCCATTGAGGATATTTTGACTGAGACAGATGAAATTCAGTGAGTTCATATACTGTCCCGCGATCTTCGAAAAAGTCTCTTGCGGCCATGACTCAAACCTGACAGGAAGTCAGCCATTTTGATTTGAATATGAAAATTTGACGAATTTTTTGCCATTCGCACGTGTTATATTTGAACAAACTCCTCCTAGAGATTTCATCATATCGGCTTCCAACTTGATGTGCTGACTCTCGAGGCCTTGATGATCAAAAGTTATCAAAAGATTTTATGGCTTGCGAACGAAATGGGTGTGTTGGCGCGGCGAATTTTGATGTTTCGCCAGCAAGCACGAAACTGCCATAACTTCAGTGTACATGTTCCCATGTTCATTTAACTTCCCATGTATGATAATAATGCCATTCCCGAGACATCTCCATAATCATATTCCATAAAAGTGAGAGCGCCACCTTGTGGCGACAGGAAATGACAAGTTTTGTACTTTGATGTTGTACGTATGGTGGCTCATTCAGACGGAGCTGACATTTACTTTGGTGAACCACGAGACATTGCAGATGCTTGATTCTAAAGATGACGTGCTCCCGCCAGACGGCGTCCCCGTGGCGCCACGGCAAATTTGGATTCCTCGCCATTGCCATCAAAGGCGCTATAAATCGTACATGCCTCGTCCAATCCACCTCAAATTACATAGTGCAATCAGGGCACCAGCCTCAAGACATCTGTGGGACTATGTCATCGGATTGTCGTAACGCCACCTATTGGCAACAGGAGGAAATGTTCAAAAACGCATCCCCGTCGGGGTTTTCGGGGAAATTCGGGGAATTCGACGTCGGCCGGGTCCCCCAAGTTCGCATGGGCGTGCGAGGGCCCATTATCAATGCTTGCAGTTTTAATTTTTCTTTGTTTCTGAAATTAATCCATTTATGTATTTCCACAATCACCAAATTACCCCAAACATACTTTTCTGCATTATGTTCTGTGAAATAAAAAAGTTTTCATATTGACACATATCAGATATCATATACGCCAATATACTAATACTGCTTAAACTAATACCCTGATCCTGCTGAAGTATAAACTGCCCCACTTGTGAGGTAAGTTATGTCTTGCTTCTTACCTGCATATTTTACCTACCATTTTATTTTGTAGTGCTCACTTTTTCTTTCCATCCTTCCTTTCCAGTTCTCCACTTCCTGCCTCCATGTAATTCCTACTTGTGTGAATACCTACCCTGCCCCGATGTGTTGTTGATGTGAGCCACCTGTGTCTAACTGTCCTGTCCCCCAGTAATAACCTCCATACTCCCCTCTCCTTACACCAGATTCTTTGTCCATGGTTCTTCCAGTACCACCTATAATATTAGCATGCATGTGCAAATTAAGTTGACTGTGCCTGACAAAGAAACACTCCAAAATTTTGCTAAATATTCTGTTTTGCTATTTATGTATGTTTTTTCCAGAACCACAGGCACAAGACAATCTGGAAGAAGGGAAACCACTAATCTAATTCCATCAAAAGTCTTTCTCAACCCCAACCTCAGGTGGTGAGGCTGCTTCTTGATCCACAGAGGACACACAGAATGGTGAATTTGGACCTATGATGGCTGATCTGCATAATGTAGCCAGTTGTGGTCTCAGTCTCAGACAGTGCCTGAGTCATCTGCTACCACCAGCCTCTATCTGCTCTTAACACTGCCCTTACACACCCAGCCACCGCAAGGTCCTTGATGTTATCAAAGCAATTTGGCCCTACTTTAATCATTGGGAAAATTGAGCAACCACCCCCGCCCCATACCCCACCTTGTACTTTTGAAGCTGACAAATCCAATCACTCATAAGAGAGGTTATTGATTGATGTAATCTTATTGGAGGTGAGGTGGTGGAGGGGACACAATTGATCGCTTTTGTTTGCTACATGTGTTGTTCTTGGTTGGCAATTCGTTTTCCACTTTCATCTGGTGTTTAAACCCTATGTGAAGTTCTCCGATCCCCTCCCCACTGGAATCATCCTGGGTCCTGTCCCCGCTGAATGGGGCTGATGGCCCACAAATCTACACTGACACTGTATGATCTCATCCACCTCTTTGACATTGCTTTCACATTTCTGTCCAGGCCTCATGAAAAGGAACAGTTATCACTCCAGGAACCACAGTCTCCATTCATTCATTTATACAGCTGGCAGACATTCAATCATGTACCACTACAACTAAATTAAATCATACTGATGAGAACAAAGCTGAAACTATATTGACTGAGTCTGTTGGATAGAGGTGAACTAACTAACTATGTGACTAAATGTGAGCTCCTTAGACTTGAAGCAAGTTGAAGCAGGAGAAAAGCAACAAATCTGTGGATTTTAAAAATAGCAGTTGGGACTCCCAGCAAAAAGGTATTTTGCATGAATGTGTGGGTTTCAATAGTGTAATGTTCAATAGCAGGAATTTAATCTAGTACACAGCAAATATTGACTTCACATCTAAAGGAAGATGTGATGTAATCTAATAGAAACTTACATAAAGCCTCTTTCTTAACCTTATCTATGTTGCCAATGTGGAGTTGCCAGTGGCAGTTTATCAGCACAATGTATCCTATTTTCTGCCATAGCACTGGAGAAAAAAAGCACGAATGCAATTAAAGCAAGCCTTTGCAACTTTTGCAAAACTATGTGCAAACTCTTAAACTCTTGACACTTGAAGTGTCAGATGTCAGCAAATGATGCTGTATTCTCTTTGTTATTAAGCAACATTGAAATAAAGTTTGCAATCATTAGCCTCCATAAGCCACTGGTCATAACAAAGCGTGTTATCGAGCACCACATGTGGCCTGTGACTTTTTAAGAGTGACAATCCAATAAGGGATCCTGCATGCAGCGATGGGCCAGGTGTGCAGAGTTGTGGAAGTGGGCAGTATCTTTCAACTTCCTTCTTTTGGTTCTTCACACAACTACTACTGGCACATATTGTGTAAAATCCAAGTGCAACAATGTGAGCTTCTTTCTGAGTAACTGTCCAGGACATGCACCTTTATCTCCATTTGAAAGATTCCCACATCTGAGCCCTCTCTCTGACAGCAGGTGTTTTTTTTCCCCAACATTGATGGTAGATGTTCACAACAGCTGTTTCCCTTCTGCTGTCAGACATCCGTGACAGCATGTCAGTCAAAAGACAAACTAGACAATAAACTAGTAGTTCATGCTACAGCAAATATTTTTTTTTATCAAGCATACCCCAGCCCTAACACTGACCCACCTTTGTCACTGTGGGCCCATGTAACTATTAAGTGGTAAAACTAAGGGCTAAATGCAGAGAACAAGTCAACAAACCTCATGTAGTGGAGATCATGTAGCATCTGCTATATAGCGGCATGGACATACTGTGCAGTTTGCAAACATTAGCCACCATAAGCTATAGGTCGTACCACACTTAGTGTGGGGTATCAATCAAACCAAAAAATGTCACATAATCTTCCTTAACCTGTTTATACTGTGTGTCAGATAAATGTGTGTAACTGGTGTGCATTTGGCTTCTTATTCTGAGGAGATATTTAGAAAGGCTTTGGTTTCCTGATTCTACAGTGACAAAATCAGCATGACAGAAATGAAACAATAATGAGGCATAAAACCTATAGGTACTGATGGTTGTTGTTTTCTAAATGCTCTGTACCCACAGTTACGTAGCCATGTATTTATAGTGGTTGTGGAACTTCAAAAACTTCTTTTGTCTCCAGCGGCCCCGTTGTCTGAAACCGAGTAGCTGAAACAAGGCAGTGAATTTATCACAAATGGGCAATGCAATTACCTTGGGAGTGGTCACGTGACGGAAATCAATATGACACAAAGCGCTCCGCCATTGACTCTCATCCATGACAAAGTGCGCAAGTGTCTTTCCATAGAAAAGAGTGGATTATTGGACTGTGAGCTCCTACTTTTTGATCTACTGCTGGGTCATTGCAACATTATAAAAGAGCCATTGTTTTACAAGAGGGGGAAGTAAGGTATTGACTGCTGAAGGTGCACCTATGGAGAAAGCCAAATCAGAGTGCCTTTATTAGATTGGACACACCTCATTCACAGTGGGCCTTCCACCTGGTGCATTGTACATGACTCAAGTTTCTAATTTTTCCAGCAGGGGGCCTCAGTGAACTGGGTACGGTACTGTGAAGATGTCCTATCCTCTGTGGGACAAACTCAAGCACTGACCTCACCAGACACTCATTCTACACTACTGGTACCATACAAGACCTGTAGCATACTGCAGCTCCTTTAAAGTAAGCGTATGACAAGGTAGTCAATTAAGATATAAGGCACCCATAGGGCTTGTGGTTCATGTTCTGTGTAATGATTAAAAATTGGGGTAGGAGGACATACAGTGCAGTTAAGAGAGGATGAGACAGAATCCATTTAAGGAAGGGGAGAAGGAAGAGCATGTAGCTCAAGAATTATTTGAGCAGACCCACACTTTGGCAATCAGAAGGATAAAGAAAAGGGGAGAAAAACTGGGGAGTAATAGATTGTAGCTGCTTGGCCACACTTCTTACACAGCCCACAGTCCCAGGCACAGCTCATGTATTTTCTGTTTTAATGGGTGGGGTGGAGGGTGGGGGTGGGGTTGAAGTCAGCAAAAACAAAATGCTGCCATTAAATCATCTCGGCAGATCCAGTGTCAGAGCAGTAATGGGAAACGCACTCATCACTGGAAAGGTTACTACTTTCTAGAACCTCCCAACTAGCTTTTCTCTCTCTTTATCCCTTGGCCCCTCTTCTTCCTGCACCTCGTGGCCTCAGTCTCATCCCCTCACCAGAAACCAGCTGTAGCCCAGCTAATTGCTGCTTTGCCGGCTGCTGTTCAGTCCCCAGTTGCCCTGGGGTTGAGGATGAGGGATTGGGGCAGCTACAGTTTGCAACGGTCAGTTGCTTCCATCTTGCCGAGATGCCACGAAATGATGCTGACACCATGTTGAAAACCAAAATGTATCTCTTGGTCTCTCCACAACTGTTTAAAGAACAAAAAGTGCCCATCCAGTTACAGACAAAGTGCCTTTTGGTAATTTAGCATTTTTACACAACCATGGAGGACAGAGAAGTATCTCAGGAGCTACGAGAAATTGGACAAAAGGTTCTTGGCTTAACCCACATTTTTTGGCCCCACTCAGCTGAGAAAAGCGGGAAAAACTACATTACAACTCAAATGCAAGGCTTCAAAAGCCCCATAATGTGTTAGTTCAGGAAAATGTACACAAAGTGGACCTGGTGCTAAGAATATATGTAAAATTTCAAGGGTCAATAATGAAGCTGCAAGCTGAACTGCTGCCATGACACTTTGTTGTGAATCATTCTAAAATGTATTCGGAGACCCCCACATTGGGTTATCGTTACACTGATGGCGTTACCAAGTACGCTGAAGATGGGACCCTGAAAACATGTACTATCCTGCATTGGTACATGGTAAGTGATAAGTAAGCAGAAACTGTAGTATAAAAATGCCAAATGTCATGTTTGATAATTTAGAAATGAAGTGTCTCCTTTACACTGATATTTAACAGAGAGTCCTGACCTGTTTATTATGACACTGTACATACTAACTATTAAACTATTGTAACTACTGATGCTTTTGGAACAGTCTCCTTACCTGACCATCCCTGAAAACTTCGGGGCAGATTTTAAACTTGCGGAGTGCGCAAAATAGCTTAAAATATCTCAGAATCTGAATCAATCTGCAGGAAGAGTGGCTGAAAATCAGGAAGACACTTAGCGGGCTACCAAAAGCATCTGCAAAATTTGATATATGCCCGTTGGGGTGGGGTGGGGTGGTTACTAAATACCTTAGGTTTAAGTCTCATTTTTTAAACTCCTGTTGCAGGAGCTCTAATTATTTCCCACAGGTTCCTAAACCTTTGCATACAGCTGCATGTGTATGGCTCTCATCATCTATGCTGTCACTTTCCAATATGATGCAAAGTTTACATCTTTGTTGAACACATCATTTCTTTAATCTTTGTCTCTTGGTGGTCAGCTTTAGTATTCCAAGCCCTAAATCTTATTTTCAGGGGTCTTTTTATTCTGACAAGAACCAAAGAATCAGACTGTACTCTTTGTGGGCTGAGAAGCAACATTTCCCAACAAGAAGGCCACTTCCCAGGTGATAAATCACAGATGACACAGGGCATTACACGCACAAACGGACCGCCACTGCTGCACCTTTAGAACGATTAATTAGCTGGCTGACACTCATTTATCACTGCAGCAATAAGGTGAAAAAGTCAAGAGTTTATTAAAGCGCTGCTTAATTTTCCAGAGCTGTAGGCCAGAGGCTGAGACACTTTACATACACCACTGCAGCAACATTCATATTCTTACTTCATACAGTATCACAGTAACAAAGTACATATCCCCTTGAAAGCACATCTGTAAACAAATGTAAACAAATGCTTGGCAAATAAAAGAAAATAGAGTCCAACTCTGTTCACAACACAAGCTTATGCTATATGTATAATCAAGTATGGAGGCACAAAAAAGACACATACATTTGGCCTCTTCAATAAATACTGTACACATCGTCTCACTAAACTGGCATTCAAATTCTACAAGACCACATCACTTAATTTCAGTTTTTAATTATCATACAGATCTGGGTAAATAGATACAGCCATGCATTGTACAACTGACATGCAGTCTTTGAGACTGACTATGACTGATGGGAAACAACTGGTCAGGAGTCAGAAAGTCATTCTGCACCAAGGTCTCATCTCTAAAGACAAAAGCCATTGCAGCAGTGTCTGTGGAAACAGCTGAGAGGCTAAAACAGGGGAACTGCATGGGTTTGACTGCTCCCAGAGGCACGCATACTGGGCCCTGGATGGGTAACAGAGTGACACATGAGGGCACAATGATGTGACACTTTGTCATGAGCCCTGACAGAGTAGCAGGCAGCTGTTGTTTTGACAGCACTGACTATGGACCACCGGGGACATGGAAACAAAGCTGGAGTTCTTTCTGAGAATGTGTCAGTTTAACTGTCACTTCAAGACATGGAGACACTGGAAGACTTCTAAAGGCCTAAATATACTAAAGACATTTGGGCTAATATTTATTACCAGTTATTATCACTAACTACACTAGTTTGTTTCTACTACAGATTATTTTTGGTAGCAATACTTTACTGCTACACTTGACTAACCAGAAGCACTTTGGTTCTGGTTCTCCTTTGACTTCAAAAACACAACACTCACATCCGAGAAAGCCTGGGTTCAACTGCATCGAAAATTCAACAAATCCACACTGAAATTCTTCCGAGTGACTCGGTCGCAGATGACTTCAATCAATATGTCTGATTGGCACTGATGAGAAGTTGAACAGGCAGGGCAAACGTGCAGAGCACCAGCCTAGTACCAATGAAAAAAATAATCTGTCAATCTAAAGTATATGTTAGATGTAGGTTAGCTCCTAGAGGCACAGAGAGGATTGATTGGGGAGTCCAAAGTCAGACAATACGAAAACCAACTGTCGCAGGGAGCGCAGCAGTTTCATGACTTTTAGAACTCCTTGAGCTTTTTACTTTGCTTCCACACTGTGAGTAACGGGATCAACAGGCCAACAGTATTTCATTCATTTTGCTGCAGAGTGAAGAAGCCAAGCAACCTTAGCTGCCATATGAGCAGTTAAGAAGCTCATCAGACCAACTGAGTACACACAACAGCCAGATTTGAATGTGTTGTAAAAGGTCCAACAAAATGGGCAGTTGACCTTAGTGGCAAACTGCGGTGACATCATGTTGCACTGCTGGCTATAGCGCAACTGTAAAACCCCTACCTGCCTCATCAGATTAAATGAGTCGAGTGAGTGGATCATTGGTTAATACTTTCAGATCAATCCTGTCCTGTGTAATGTCCCAACATCCTATTTCAAAATAACTAAGTTCTCAGTGTCTAATAAAAGATAATATGGAACACTTGCATCTATCAGTTGATTCAATGACTACATCTTATTTCATTGGGCTAGATAAGCAGTGCAGCACTGTGCTTACTCAAGAAAATGTTTTAACACTGTATTGATAGATTTTTTTTTTGACTTTTTTTTTAAACTTTATAAATGCAGACCTTTGCATAGATGCCACTGGAGCTACAATTCTAAAAAACACATTAAACATAAAATAACCAATCATCCAACTTAACCTTAGTGAATATAAGCAGTTGGGAGTCCAACAGTTAACCAAACGTTATTGGCTCAAAGCAATTAGTGATTTGGATTCCATAATTTAGTGTCAGACAGTTCCTCTCAATTTTCGTTGGACAGTTGTTGGTCCAGTTTGGTTGCGGGGTGGCGTGACGGTCTCGTTCTTCAGCCTGACCCGAGCGCCATTCTTCAAACGCCTCAATTTGCCTCTCTCTGTCTCTAAGCCAATGGTCATCTGTCCCGAGTTTTTATGGGAGGTGAGGTGGCTGCCCCGGCTCTCACAACCTGTGCAATGCAAAGATAGAAAGAGTCAGGGGCAGCATACCTCACAGCCCGACCAGCAACCCTCACAAGTTAAACTCTGCCTCAAGAGCATGACAAATACACAAATACACAATATAGTGCTTCTTCACCCATTTCCATGATCCTGGTCATGACATGGAAATGGTATCATTTTCAACAAGCTGTACAAGTTACTACATAGATATAAATGACATTTATCATGTACACTGCTCAACCATATCACTAAAAATGTTAGTACAGCTAAAGTAAGTATGTATGTGAATATGGTAGCTGAAACTTTATATTTAGCACTGAAAACCAGGGTTATGAAGCACTTGAAATAAATTCCAGTATTCAAATCTGACGTAGTAAGCATCCATGAACAAACAAAGTCCAGCTGATAACAACAACAGGGGAAATAATTTAGTTGTGGTGGGTGGTGATATGACCTACCTTACACCTTAAATTCAGCAGCTCGTACATTTGGTTAGCATTCATTTCATCAGTACAACAACAGTTGTGTCAAAAACGTGATCCTTCAAGTTTGCTCCACTTCACAACAATAAATTCAAAAAAACAAAAACAAAAAAAGTGTTTCTCGGTTGTACGGTCTTGTTCAGTCTTTGTACAATTAAAGCATAAAAAAACAGCAAAGTTAGGGCTGCAACTATTAATCTTCTCCCCTGATTAATTCCTTGTTTATTTTCCTAAAGAACTGATTTATCATTTGCTTATGACATCTGAAAAGAATGAAAATTTCTGACAGCCCAAAATTATATATTCATAAAAGGTTCTACATTTTTGCTTGAAAACCAACTTTATTAATGATAAAGTTATCAAAAGTAGGCTAAATGAAACTTTTGCTGACTGACTAAATGTTAAACTTTATGTACGAGGACTGCTGGAATGTGAAGAATCTGTATGTGTGTAAGTGTTTTTCTTTTTAGAGACTGTGTGTTTCTTTTTAGTGACTGTATCATAACAGCTATTGAAAAATCAGCTAAATCAATGGTTGGGATAAATCCACGAGTGACTGAGTGACAATATTTCTGTTAGGAACTGGAAGCAGAGTTAGTAAGGCAGGACTATGGTAATGGAGTGAAAGCTGTGGAATGTGCATCGTTCAGAATTGATCAAAACAATGTTAAAATAGGAGAAGTGTTCAAGTTAAAATGGCAGCAGATAAGAAAAAGTAGGAGACAAACTAAAATGATGAAAAACAAGGAATATTATGGAGCGAATGCCTGTCTCATGAAAGAGTATCAGTATTCATATGGTTCCAGTTATGTTTCAACACAAAGTCATAAACATTGCAATGAGCCAGTGACAATTTCAGAGTGAATTTTTTTGTCTCGTCTGGTGAGAATGAATACAATTTTTCATATAAGATATTCATCATTTGACAATGGACTGACGAGGTGTCTGGTGTAATCTAGAGATTTTTTTCCCTCCACAGAATTCCAATGTCAAAGAAGAATCCTGTTTATTAGAAGTGTGACATCTGAAATCTCAGGAAAGGGGGAGAATAAACAGAGCTATTCATTATGCCCTAATGAAGTGTGCAAATGTATGTGGCAGGTCAATATAGGGGGTCTGTGGAGAAGATCCTCTCAACCTCCAGGTTCTGCACAGCCCAGGCAGCCAGAGCCTAATGAAGACTGAACTTTAATCATCAGGAGGATATGGCTGCCTCATGAGAGATACACACACACACATACAAAGCATGCATAATAACCCCCCGCCCCGTCCAATCTCTGGGCCATACACAGATACACAGACACACACATTCGCTCACCTCACAAGGTTTTCATTGTCGCCTGGTCCTTTGCAGGTTGTGCACTCGGTCCTTGTGTCTTCGGCTTTGGGTTTTTTCTGCATTGCAGTCTGTCGCTGTCTGCGTTCCCGTGGCAGTGGTTCCTATGGAAACACGGCTGATTAGAATCCAGAACTTCTTAGTTGTGGTGGTGGTGGTAAGCAGGAATTCAATGTTCAAGTGGGGAAAGAGACACTACACTGAATGCAGTTCATGAAAGTGACCCGTATGACTGATGTGAATTCTTCCCAGTGAATATAAATATGTATATTTCAGTACTTTAGGTAGCTTTGCAGCTTGTATGTGTTTGAGGTTTTTGTAGGCAAATTCTCAGACACTGGAGCTATGGAGGACAAGCTGAGACAGGTTTTGTTTGAAATGTTATAGTCTAATGATCAGCTGAACATGCTGAACATGAAGAACGTGAACATGTCAGCAACATGTGACCTCAAACAAGGGCAGCAGTCTTCTGATGAAGACAAACCTCAATCTTCTCTTCTTTTTCCTCACAGATGGGAACCCTCTTCCTCTTTTGTCCTCTGGTTCTCTGTAAGACACAAGCACCTTACTTTTAAGCAGTGATCAAAATCATGACACACTCCCATCTCTGCAGAGGACAGAGGAGCAAAACCTTTCTCACCTAGTTACTCAGTTTAATGTGTCCAACTCTAAGAAGAGTCCTGCTACATCCAAAACTTCTTCCATTTAACCCCTGTTCTCCTGGGGACACTCAAGGCTTTAGAAATGGATTTATACCTGTGCCCTTAACCTTGCCTAATCAAAGATGTACACACAGTTCCTTGTTTTTTGTGCTGAGGTGCAATGTGAATTTTGGGACATTATATAAAGATTGATTACTTTTGCAAATAACAGATTTCTTTGTTTTTTTTGTTTTGTAAATGCAATATTACTGAGTGTAGACTGATGAACAGTGTATTATGTGTAATATATTGCACTGTTGGTGAAAGAGAGGCTGGTTCATTTCTGAAACTGCTGATCTCACACAGAGCAGTCTCTAGAGTTTTTACTCAGAATGATGTAAGATGCAAAATTCTTCTTGACACACTGTGGACCCTTGATACCAAACACTAATCATTTGAATATCACAGTCTACCTGCGTATTGTTGCTGATGTTCATGTTCATCCCTGCATGGTCACAGTTTACGATGTACTATGGCTCCATCCAGTATAATAATGTTCCATGTCACAAAGTATCAATTATCAAACTGGTGCCATGAAAGTGACAGTGAGTTTAGTGAACATCAGTGGCCTAGATAGACTTTATTTATATAGAATGAATGTGTGCATATATTCACATAACCAAATATGCATGTGCAATATACAAATATTATTTTGAGATTTGAAATGATATCTCCACTTTTGGATAGTAGGACACATTCCACTTAATGAATAGGAGAAAGAAACTACTAAAAAATATGACTGTCCGATTTAAAGCCTGTGAAGGAGCCGAATAACTCACTGCCTCTCTGCACTGTAGCCAGCAATCCCTTGATTTCACACACATGAATGCAGCCACACCTGCAGCTTTTAAAAGCACTCTTCCATGACTACGTTTGCCAGAGCATCAATCACCTTCCTGGATGGACATCCAGCAACAAGACCATCCTCTGCATGGGTCTGAAGTATGCTTCTTCCTCGCAAGAGAACGAGCAGAGCAAGGAAAGGAAATAAACATCAAACATCTCCTTCTTACTGCTAGCAAGCAAGGGTTGGAGTTGCTAAGGAGGGTTTAAAAGGGCTGGAAAATCGACAACATATTTAAACAGATTGTGAGAAAACAATTCCATCTGTCGCCTTTGGCTCGCCACCATTTGCCAGATGGAGCACTTATCATTAAGAATGCTAACTGCAAGGATGCTGCCAGTTGGCTCCTTCAGACCTCCATCATTTCTCCTGCAAATACAGCATCACACCACACAAAAGGCTTGACATTATTTAATAATTTCTGCATGAAAGCAGTGCCTGTTAAAGTAATCCATAAGGCCAGGGAGAGCAGAGAGCGGCTGAGGAGCTGGCTCAGCTGGAAGATGCTCAGCCACACTGCAAAGCTAATCTCAAGCTCTGCTCAGGTGAGGAAATTAAAACTGCAGGCAGTTTAGAAGTACGAGGGAAAATCAATCTTTTAATTAAGTACATCAGCGCATCTTTAACAAGCATGAATCATTTCACACAGGATTAGAGAAATTAACAGAGCATAGGAAGTGGTACTAACTAGATATATTAACTTCATTCTCATAAATTCCAAATGATTAATGGCATATGCTCATATGGGGGGTATATAACTGTGGTGGGCTGTGGCAATAGTTAAATCATGTCCCATTATGAGGAACACGTTATTGCCACCTTTAGCCATTTCAACCTTAATTTTCTTTCAATGATAGGAAACGGCTTTATCATTGCATCTTCCCTCCTCATAGTTTTCCCACAATGAACAACATTTTACTACAGTTGAAATAATAATAATAATTTGACAGTAAAAGAATCGTAAACGACAAGGCAGAGATTTAAATGAACGAAGGCAGCATTAAAAACATTGCGTTTATATGAGTCATTGTTTGTGCTCATGTTGGGAACAGCAATTTTTCAAATTCTGGATTAAGTCTTGAATATTACTATTGTATAGAAAGAAATTTGAGTGATAACTTCCTGATAATACTATCATTCTCCATATGAGAGATGACTTAAGTGAAGGTCAAAAGTTCTCAGTTTTGCTGCCGTTAAATGAATAGTTTTTCTTTAATGTCATACTTGAGAGTTGTCAGTTCTGTGACCCAAAAACCACAATTTAGCCAGTGCAACAAGTCACATAGTTAACCTACTAAGCCTATTGTTTCCCTTGATTTACAGGCTTATGACAGAGTCAGTATGTGTCTTTGCTAGGCATGACATATACTATTATTTTTGGAGGAAGTTAGGCTTCTCAGAAATGACATATTTTGGCATGGTTGAAGCACCTCTGAGAAACAGTGTGGGTTCAGAGACACACATCTGTATACGTACTGACAGGAGACAATGTCACTGTGTAAATCACATAAAGTTGATGATTATGAAGCAAGATCTGGCTGTATGATTTCTTCCATGAAGTAGATGTTTATCCATGACATGATATATTACCATGACTATGAAGCACAAGCTATACTAGTTCCAGCAGTGTGTGTACAGCATCGAAATGTACGAACTAATTAACTATCAGAAATTAGGAAATTGTGTTCATCATCAATATCTAAGGTACTTATTTTGAAATTGATTGTTCTCAAAATTATTTCTTCTGTTATCAAGATTGTTAGAAAAATATTCAATAATGTTAAAATTAACAGCTTTATATGACTTGTCTGATGCTCACCTACTGTTCCAGTGCTGACAGGACTCAGTAATGTCTCTGTCCACACGCAAGGTCAGAATTTGAGAAGTTGAGATGTATTATTTCAACCCAACACTGTGCATCGTCATTAAAAACAGTTCTGCTGTTTGAACTTCTGTCATTTTCAGGATTGACTGATACCTATTAAACCTGATCCACGATGTAGTTGGAAAACAATGGTGTTTTTTTTCTTTTACTGTGTCTCCCACACTGAAGAAAAAAGAGGTTAATGAACTGTCCTTGCATGAAGCTCAGTCTAGCTATCTTTTGCAGGGCTGTTTAAAATCTGACAGGGCCTGCTATGGAGCATGAACTTAACAGCTGCGACATTATATCCACACTAAATAAAATTCAGCTCACTGGTTGACTTTAAAGGTTTCACTCCAGCAGGCAGAACCCACTACAAGCCATGAATAACACCCACAAGGTCCTCAGCTTCATCAAGGTGGCACTGGGCCATGTTAACCCTTTTGGCCAAATATGTGTGTGCTTCCTGACATATCAAGTTCCCAACACACACAGACACACACATACTGCAGCCTCGGAGGCCAGCAGGAGGTCGAATTAGCCCATCCCGATAAATTGAAACATGGCTTTAGAGAAGTGCCAGCGCCTGGGTGCCCTGGTAAAAGCATTATAAATGCAAAGCAGAGCCCTTTCAGTACCTGCCATTGCACGCCTTGCATTTGAAGATAAATGCTGCACTGAAGTGCCTTGCCCAAGTGCCCCCCCCCCAAAAAAAACAAAAACAAAACCCCCCCCCAAACAAACAAAAAAACAGAAAGCTGCTTAATCCCTGAGAGTTCCAGCAGTCCTCAGCACATGTCTGGACCTCAGGTTTTCAAACCTGAACAGAAAAAAACACATTAACCCAGACGCCACTATGCTCCAAAACTGGGCAAACCAGAAGACAGAGTGCTCCTACTTCTCTTTGTTTGGAACAGAGACTGGAGGCAGGAGATGCTCTACTGTGAAGACCCAGACCCAGCCACAAGAGATAAGTTCCCTCAACTCCGAGCTGAGCAGCGCTGGGTCACACACTGACAGTGGGAAAACAAAAGAGGAATGAAAGACAACCTCAAGTCCACCCCCACCCCCCTTACCGTCATGCTGTCAGATATCAATCTGGAGGGTTTCTTGAGGGAGCGTGCAGGCAGCTCAGTATCACAAGATCAGAGCATGGTCGGTACAGATAAATAGGATCCAGTGAGGGGTGGAGAGGGGGTTCTGTTACCGCTCACAGCTGACACAGTCCACATGCTGTTGCCCTGTTCTGGACAATAAAAAAAGTGACTGGGAAACCACCAGAGGATTTCTGATACAACACTGACACAACTGTAGCTGTCAGTGACTTTCAAACTCACAACTCAACATTAACACTGTGTTTGCTTATAATCATTGGATAGTAAGTCATATTGTTTGGTTTGGTCCAATCTTGGTATATTGACAAGTGATAGACCTATTAACTGGCTGATTGTGAGATCATCAGTTGATGCCTCCACTCATGTGGTCGATATAAAGAAAATGTCTGCATTCAAGTTTATTTTGGAGTTCAGTTTCTTGGTATGAAAAGAGCACTGGTTTTGCTTTTGTGTGTTTTTAAAGGCTGTTGTGAACAAATATGCATACCGGCCTAATACTAACTGAACAACACTGATATCGTTTTCATTTTTTTAAATTTTTTGTCATCCTAGGAATACTTTTTAAGTGTCATTTGTGTCACTTTTTCTTGGTTCAGTTCATTTGTTAATATTATTAAATCACTCATTTAGCCTATCAAGTCTCATTTGTTATTATTATGAAATTGTTGTATTTTATCAGAATCAGAAATCGGCCGCCCTGCTCTCTGCATCAGCATCAGCCATTGAAAAATGCGTCAATCAGTCGCCCACTAATACTGAGGTCATAAATTACAGAAAATCATTTCAATGTATGCACTATTGGAAAGAATCAGGATTATCCTGACTACCCCTTCAGGATAATTCCCCCTTTAACATTACTGGATTTGTGTCACTTCAGAGGAGCTTTAGGTCAGTTCAAACAGGAGGAATGACTACAGCAAACATATCCTGTCTCAGTGTCCATATGAGCACCAGAATATTGTTTATAGCAGAACCTATCCTCCGGCTTCTTCCAAGTTTGGACTGGTATTTCATTGAATTAGTGCTAAATCCTGTTTCTCAGTGCAGACAGTTTTCAATTCAATTATTTTTCTTCATAAAACCAGACTAACTTAGAAAGTTGCCATCATTTTGTGCAGTAAATGTCATTCTTTGGGGGCCTGATGCTGTGTTTACCTGACTGAGCTGCACGCCAGACTTTTCATTTTTTTAGTAGCCAGAACAAATGTCAGTCTCCCCTACAGAGACAATGCAAACTAAATCTTCGGTCTCGCTTTATTCACATGACTTTGTCTAAGAGAGTGGTACTAGAGCATAGACAGCCTTGATTTTCCAACTTCCCTCTTGTCTTTGTTTAAGCTTTTTCCCACCAGAGTCATTCCTTCCATGTTTGAAATGTTCTCTTGAGAATACCCAAACTGGAACCAGCAGTACCAGAGTATTACTTTTAAGGCACTGGCAGATCATAGTGTGCATGTAAAGTGTGCCTCAGTGTCTTTAATCCAATGCTGTCCACAGCTCTGAACAGCCTCAGTCACCTCTTTCCATCATCTTTGTTAGACTGCTCAAATGTGAACTGTTTATGTTTCAGGACCTCATGAGCTACACACATCCAGGTTGAGATGAGTTTCATTTTTTTTTTTTTTTTTTTGATTGAGCGGATGCATCTTGCCTCTCTTCAACCAAGAGTGAATCCACATCTGTTTGTGTCTGTTCACTGAGCTTTGGGTACAGTCGCACTGTCGTCTGTAACCTTTCATTATACATGTTGATTTTGTGCTCAAGGGAAGACACTATCACCCTGTGCAACTTTGTGATAACCTCCAGAGGAGCATGAGACTAATGAGAATTACAGTTAATTATTTGTAATCAATGCAGGTCAATTATTTAGCCACCATTGTCATCAGTTACACTCTATTAAGATTAAGGATGAAGTGAGCACAAAAACCTTGTTTTAGCTATAAAGACAACAGTTTTTGTTTAAGAAATCTGTTTCTACTGGTCACATTTGACATTTCCAGTGTGTAAATACACACCGTGCCTCTCACTTGATGTTTCTTGGGCTCTGGTGACATCTCCTGTGGGATGAATTTGATTGGTCCTTTGATCTGCCTCCTGGACCTCTTGGTGCCGTCAGGTAGCGTCTCCATGGCGATATCTGCCTCATCGCTGCTGGCCTGGTCACACTCAGAGCATTGCCTGTTGAGAGGGAAGTTGAGAGCTCTGATAGTTCTGATATTTGAACAGAGCCAGGCTAGCTGTTTCCCCTTTCTTCCAGTTTTCTTGGTGGTATTGGTGGTTTCTTGGTATCTTGATGAATACTGTACTGACTACCATGACATCTGATGCACACATTCTACAGAATGAATTGTGATAACTCTGACTACAGTATTTTGACAGAATGTAACGTGCTGGAAACAAGCTCAATTACACTTCAGAGGTGACTTTGTATGCAGCACTCAAAAAAAGAACCCCCACACAATGACAGCCTTTGGTACATTCTGGCTTGCTAACATAAGAGCTGTCCACTTTCAATTCTCTCATCAAAACCCACCTTCTCAGAGGTGCTTTTTCTGTGTTTTTATACTTTTAGCATCTTTTGTTTTGACTTTATGGACTGTTATGTGATTATTTTAATCCTTTGTAAAGTGTATGTATATCTCCACAAAAAATGTGTGAGAAACTGCAAGCCCCATCATCATCAGATCACAATTTAAATTTCCCATCATTCCCAGCTGTGCTTTATAATATGAATATAAGCATTGTCACTGTGAGCATATGAATGATGCATGTTAATGTTTCCTTTCATGTTCATTTAACTTGAAGCGCTACTGTGCATAGTAAAGCATATGTACAAAGAGAGACTCTTGGACGTGCTAGATGATCATCTGTTGTTTGATGCGTCGTGTCTGCTGCTGTCTGTGACGATGGATAATGGTATGTAGTACCAGACAGAAGTAAACTGCTCTTTAAGTGCATTTGTAATAGTGTTTCCACAGTGTTTCTATTGAATGAAAAGAGCAACTCATTGATGTTAAGTTCAAGTTCTAGTTTAAGTCCTACAGTCAAACCCCGACACCTTTAGGAGACAGTAAGAGCCTTTGAGATGGGGGTCATCACTGTGATTTACTGCAAATAATGGATCACATGTCCTAACAGTACACAGAGTTTTGCAGTCATAAGTTGTAGAGAAATGCAGATAAACATCCTCAGTTCACTGTCTGGAAAAGTTTATACATAAACCTTGTCAGCAGTCCTTGCAATACACAGGTCTGTCAGATAATCCTGATATTTACTGCATCCAGTCAAAGTGAGATCTGCCAGTGGGTACTACCTTCCAGTTAGTTCCAAGAAACCTCTGCTCTTTGTTTTTGAGCACAGTGCCCAGTGTTTTGTCTTTTTGGACAACTCTGTGATGAGTTATCACTCTGCACCCACACACTGTTATTATTTTAATGCTTTCTAATGTTCACTTAATAAAGAAAAAAAAGCTGCATGCTCATTTGAATCTGCATTTAAATTAATGAGTCCACACAGGCAGACTACTACACACTCAAACACATCTGGAAAACGTAACACCAGACACATGCCCTTGTTTCTTCATGTTACAGAGAGAGAGAAAGGCCTTCTACCTTAAATCCAAAATCCAAAATCAAATCTCCTCTCTTGATAAGCAAACTGCAGTAGCTGAGAATGGGGACTGACATTTCCACCATCTCAGCATCCATCATCTGATAATCCTGTAGTCACCATCCAGCCTCAAATGCCAGGCAGTCCTCGAATCTAACGTGTTACTGCTCAAATCTGATAGAGAATGGATATGGAAAATAAGCCCTGTTCATATTCATATGATGCTAGGATTGTCATAAGTATTTTTATTTCATATGAGTGCTCTATTTATGGAACCAGTATGTCAGAAATTTCATCCCAACCTGGCCTGAATATCCCAAAAACACAAAATCTATTGTTCTCTCAAACCTAAACGGGACAATTCTGGGCGCTTCAGGTCCTGGATATAAAACTTTCGTTCAGTGTTTGCGATAGACAGTGCTGTGTCATTTACAGTTGGAGAGCTCCTGTGGATTCAATCAGTATGAAACTCTCCTGGTCAAGAACATCAGGTTCTTTGAAAAAAGTCAGATATACAAATCTGTAGACATGTTGACAAGAACATTCAACCACTGAGCCATGGACCACTAATGGTTCCAGTGCTGAGAAAACTGAAAACCCAAACTGCAACTTAAATCGATTCAGATTCTGGGCCGGATTTGTTTGACTCTGGCAACTATGGCATCTAATTCAGCCCTCTGGCAAGCTTCTTTTCCATAGCAATGACAGCCGAGGTTTATGGGTATTGTAGTATTTAGACCCACCTATAAACTTAGAGAAATAAACAAAGATAGAACTGGTGTTCAGAACAAAACTGGACAGTTGTTACTTTATCCACAAAAGTTCTGTGTTTCTATAAGTAACAGAGGAGAGCTAAAACACATTGTATCTACCTTCCAACATTCACTGTGCTGTCTTTACTGTCCTTTTGAATGAGGCACTGCAGCAAGCGCTCTGCAGACAGTATGGACTGAACACAATGATACATGCGTGTTGCTTCTGAGAAGTCTTCACTAATGGCTTCCAGCACAGCCTGATTAATGCTGCTGTGACCAAGTTTTCTGGACTTTTTGATTCCAATCAGACATTACGTTACATTTACATCATGTCATATTCAAAGTATAGCTTTAAAGGCACAAAGTGTACAGATAGTGTTCTATCTATTGTATTTTTTCACAAATCCTGACACAATATATTCTCCCATGGTTCTCACCAGTAGCTGTTCTTCGTTTTCTTGGGCATGCGTGTCAGTGGTGGCTCCAGGCAGCCCAGATGGTAGTAGAGCTTGCAGGTGTCACACAGCACCAGCAGATGTTGGTCCTGGTTTTTCTTACAGATACCACAGCTGCAGGAACACACAACACAGGTGAAATCGTGCGAGAGAATACTCTTTATGGTCATTATTTGTCATTCTTTTGGAACTATAGCAGGAAATAGAGACTGAAACATTTTTTGCACTGGCATGCCATCAGCTGGGCATGTGGAAATAGGGAGACGTGTTTCCTCCTCAGAGCATCTACATCTTGAAGCAGAAGGATACATGCCATTGTAGTAGGCCTAGGGTGCAGCTTCAGGCCTGATTGTTGGATGGCACAGTTCCCATTGAATGTAACTGATGTGTGCTACTTTTGTGTTTATTTGATGTTTTGTTAAACATGGAATATAATTTTTCAATATATAAAAAATGATAGAGATATACTGTATTTGTATTTTTAATCCTATAACATTATATGATTATATTATAATATAATATTATGATTATGATAATATTATTTACTCGGTGTTCTTGGGTGTGTGTAGGAAGAAAACATTGATGGGAGTTGCCTTAGTGGGTTTGAAGACATTTCTTTGGAACGGCCGATGAACAAAATGATGGACATGTGCAGTAAAGCTCACTGTTAAGGCCCCTGGCATGTGCTGGTATTAAGTAACACAATTAGCACCCTGGTTTCACAGTCCTCCTCATTTCATCATCACTTTGACTCTTGTCTTGGCCCTATAGCATCTCTCTGTGTTCACCTGTAGAGGATTGCTGGCAGGCTGGATGACTTCCCCAGGGTTCCTCCCTCCTTCTTGCTGGGCTTCCTCTCTTTTGGGGCTTTCAGAACAGCTGGAACATTAAGTTTCTATCAAAACAGAAAAAAGTGATAGTTTAATGTAACAGCCATGAACAGCAACTGGTCTTTCAAATAACGGTGGCACTGATGACCGGTAACCATTATAATAACAATATACTCAAAGACAAAGATGATGTTAGATTCTTCATCCCACTAATTACTGCTCAATCCTAGCACCATACTTTATCAGTTACTGGTTGAGTCAGGTCTCTAAACTTTTTTTTTTTTTTTTTTTACGAGGAGCACTGTAGCCCCTAAATTAACATTTTAGAAGCACAAGCAGAAAATTTAGGGGTGCACATCTTTTATTTAATTATTCACCATTTCCTCCTGTTTTAACTGGATTACTGATCAATGCTTTGGTAATAAATACAGGAATTACATGTTCACATTTTAGTTGAAATGATGCTTCTTACACTGAAAAAAGTATACTCGTGAAATCATTGACTGGAACAACACCTGCAGCACCTGTGATATCATCAAATTTTGGGCTCTGTGAAAGGAGTTGCTACCTGACTGAGGAACTGGAGATGTGTAGCCTGTCACCTGGCTGTGGGTGCTCCTCTTTCTTCTATATTTTATATTGACATTTCCTTATCACCTGCACCTGCAGGGACCCCAAGACAGCATTATAAGTTGCTGTTAGTTGGTATCTCCTTTGTTCAAAGATGGTCATTCCAGTTGGACATTGATGGCCTCCTTTGGATGGATATCTTAAGAGAAACAATTCAGCAAGAGCTGACAATTTTTTCTAGTTAAAAAGCAAAACTCAATGAGATTTGCTCATCCAATCCAGTTTTAGGAAGAATAAACGTTGTTCAGACTCACTACATTATAATCATTACACCCAGGAAAGAAAAGTGAAATGGTGGTCTAGTGATGCTAAGGTCAGAGTTTTGGTTTACTCACTCAATGACGACAAAACAAAGAATACAGGGCCACTTATTGAACATGTGTTAGCTGTCCAATTTAAGCCAGAGCACAGAACTGGGATGAGAGTTGAGAAGGGAACCTGTTGCAATTGGCAGGTGAAAAGCAGCAGCAGATAGCCAGTTTATTCTCCCTGCGTCTCAGGTGCATGACTCCCACGCAGGTTAATTAGAAAACTTATCGCAAAGGGACCAAGTCTCTCACTAAACAGACAAAGTTTTCCCTGAGGAAGCACTAATCTGAGCATGCACACTCTCCCTGCAGCAGAGGGAGCAGCCCCATAAGGAGGCCTGATAGATGGGGGGACAGGCAGACCAAAGCACAAGGCACTGCTGAGGTTATCTCTCCAACCCGGACTGCAGTCTGCTTGCATCCCACCACAAGAAAATGCCTCTGCTGCTGATATGGAGCAGTTTCACCTTTGTTAACATGCTTAATCAAACAGATGAAGAAGTTTAAAGGTTTAAAGGTATATTTTATAAATAGTGAATAGAAACAGTTAGGCTTCCTGCCACACTGTTGTGCCTTTGGAGAAAACACATCATAACATAACAGAGCAAGGACAAACTGGACACTTTCTGTGGCTGAGAGCACTTTCACAAAATTCAATAAAGCAAAATAAGCAATATCAAGCAGTGGTGCAAAATATCTGACAAATGAACACGGCTCCTTCATAACTTTTTCTACTAAGTCTAAAATGCAATCCTGACGTTCTATCTGAAGCTCTTGGAGCGAACATTAAAGTCTGGAGTAGAAAAACCTCCACACTTAAACAGGCCGAGCCTGTCCCAGTCTTTCAGTCATCATCAAAACTGAGTCTGACTCCATTTACTGGAGCAGTTTAGTCAAGCTATGGTAGTAGCTGGACTATGAGATTTATTTGGAGTTCTGTTCTTGACCCAGGATACATCCAATTAAGCTTGCAACAAACTGGTAGGAAGTCAAGTTGGACAAACAGCTCTGTACATTTTGTATGTTGTTTTCAAGTAAGAATTGCACTACCCCTCAACACCAATAGTTGGACCAATAAAATGCCATGTAAACGTACCCTCTGTCTCAACATCTTTCAAGTTTCGGAGTTGTCTCGGGGAAGTTTTGATACTGACTTTACTTGGTCTTGGTCACAAGACTAGCAACCTAAACCTATGGTCTTGACCAAGTCCAGTTTTACCTTGTTTTGCCCAGCGTGGCTAGCTGCTCTGTTGACAGTCAAGAACAAAACATTATGTTTTTAGATAAATTTCAGTCATGACATGACAATATAAATCTAATCTTCTTTCATAATCATGTAACTGATTGATGTAACTGTAACTGTAACTGATTCAAGATACATCAAGAGATAAGTATGTTAAGCCAAATGGTTTACATGCACCGTGGGAAGCCTTTCTGTGTCACTGTTTTCTTTCTTTAGGGCAAAGTTGCTACATTTTCATTCTCCACTTAAAACAGCCTCTTTTTGTAACAGATGCAACAACTGACTGCTCAAAGGGTCACAAGTTCAGAAATAAATAAAAAACAAACAGACTGATAATTCATCCACAGAATTATGTTCATCAACAACTCGTTACTAAATCATTTACTAAGAACAAAATGCACAGCATGTGGCATTTTTAGCATGATTTTTCCACTTTTACTATATTTTTTTAACCAGATAGATGAGTCTCTTCGTGTAAATTTGAAACCATTACATTTTGGGAGTCATCTGGACAAGTAACTGGATCTAGGATTTGTTTTTTTGAATAGAACAAAGTCCACATTTCATGTCCTATTTAATTTAATACATAAAGACTGGAAATAAGTGGGCTGACCCAGTAGCCGTATGGGTAGGGCACACACCACATGGCCTTAAGCTCCTGACCAGTAAGTTCCTGGTTTAAGTCCTGGGGTGAGACACTACCACATTGCTGTCATTAATATATCACAGACTGATCCAGATCCAGATACTCATCTGGTCTTGGTGGAGGCTCTTGGAGTGCATCTTAGTTTACAAACCAGTTTCTACTCAGTTTTAAGTTTCACTACATTTGTTTTATTTCATTCAGCACAGCATACTTGTCACTTTGTATAATGGTAACATTTCCATCTGCACCTCAGACTAGATGCAGTAAATCTAGTTTGGATATCATAAATATGCATCATGCTGTGGTTGGTACAGGGGTTTCTTCCTGCAGAAAGTAACAAATCAGTGAATCAGAAATTGAAATTCTTTCATTCATTCATTTTTTGCCTGTCTTAAGTATATTGCAGAGAACAAACTAAGATTCACTTAAAACTAAGGAACATTGTGATTTAATGATTTTAGTTAGGACTTCAAGGTGCCTATTGTTCCAAGGCTGAAGAGGTCTTGGCATCCAACACAAACAAGACTCTTGATAAACCCTCAGTGTCCTGAGTTCTGCATAATTTAGTAATTATTGTAACACTTATGCCTGTTAACAAATCTGCCCCCTGGTAGCTGTATGAGCCTTGAGGCTGGTGGGAAATTAGTGTGTGTGTGTGTGTGTGTGTTTGTGGGGGGGTGTCTATGAAGTTGCCAGGAGTTGTAAACTTCTAGGAGCATCAGCAACAAAAACACCACTGTGTAATGGAAGAGGGATGAGAGTCCCAGTTGGGGACATCAATAATTTCTGCAAATGCTTAAGCAGGATAACAAATAGACGATGAAAATTTGGCAGATAGATGGCACAAAAGCATGCAGTGCTGTGACTGATGTAGCTACTTAAAAGTGTGCATGTTCATAATTAAGTGATTTATGCATTGCAGATTCACTGCCACTCTCCTTCTTGTTCCTGTCAATTTTTGCTGCCTCACCACCATATTAACATCATGTGACAACTAAATGTTTACTTACACCTTTAAGCACACACCATACACACCTTTAAATGCAAAACACAATGGCTATAGAAAATATTTAATTCAGATTAGTGAGAGTTGAGCAGGAAAATTCATTCTTGAGCTCATAAACAGTAGTTTTCCAACAACAACAACAACAACAGAAGTAAGGTCAGCTAACTAGCAATTTCTGGGGCTTCCAATACCTATGACCTATGAGTTGGTCATGTGATGACTTTCAGTCTATGCACTGAGGAAGACCCTGACCACTGCAAGTAAGTAGATTCTAAGATGTGTATGTTCAAACGATGTTCTATTCCTTGTTTTTACTGGTCATTTTACAAGCATCTATTACTATTATTACATCCAAAGCTACTTGTGGTTTATTTTCTTTTACCACAGATTGCCCCTTACAAATGTTACAAATGTTGCTCAGCTATGGGAGAGGAAGTGCTGCCAGGTCTCTGGCAGCAAGGAGTAGGCAAGAGAAGCCATGTTCAGAAGAACCATTCATATTCTTCTAATGTTCTTCCATTCATGTTCAGGACAGTTCATGTTCAGAAGAACCTGTTGAAGTTAAAGAACTGTTAGTAATGATGTTTGAGAAGATTTTTTTTGTGGAATACCTGATGCGGCCCAGCCTCACCCAGACTCTGCCTTCAGCAGCCCCCAGGTAATTTGAGTTTGAGACCCCTGCTATAGGGGGACTGTATGAAGACTTGACATAAAAAAAAGAAACAACAACTAGAAACCAGTCAGAGACCACAGACCTCCACCAAGGCTAATAATTTTCCCGAAATCAGAAGAGTATCCAGATCTGGATCAGTCTGTGATATTTAAATGAAAGTATTAGGATAGTGTTCTGCCCAGCCCATGGGGCGTGTGCCCAAATAATACAGCTAGCACCTACAGTAGTGATCCAGCTCTGGATCACTTCTAAAATGTATTGGTCCCTTAGTGAGAACAAGAGCCACCTCTGGTAAAACAAAGTGAAAATTACTTTTTGTGTTATCTTGTAAACAAACAGAATGAGCTCCTGGGTCGAGGTCATTGATTAACTCTATACATGTTTCCCTCACCTGTCCCTTTCTCCTTAGTAGCAGTCCCTCACGCCGCTTAAGATTGTACTCCTGGATCAGACAAGAACTGATCCCATTAAATTCCACCACAGAAAAATCTGCAGTTTATCTCTTTTGATACATATTGTCATCCAGGTATAACCTTTCTTCTGGGATCAGAAAGAGCTTTGTTGAGGTCAGATATTGACAAGTTGAATACTGATGTTCTATATCAAATTATATTATAATATGCACATAGAAACACAAATGCCCAGGGCATTCAGAATATCTTCTGTAAATAGTTCTGTCTTTCCGCAGATGAACTGGCTCTCTGTGTTTTGATTTGTTCCATTATTATTATCTCTCTGAGGTGGTCTTGCATGAACAGTTGCATATTCATTGGGAGTTCCTGACACCTCAAAATCGTGAGCTGTGCAGATACAACTGTATATTTATTTTTATTTTAGATTTACATATTTAGATTCAGTTATACTATAATATTCAAATAACTGTGAATACCTGCAGATTATTGGTGTGCACCTCCCCCACAGTGAAATGGCTGGACTATGGGTTTAAATAAAGCTTATTGTAGGGATCAACTGTCGGCTGGAGGTTTGAAATTGTACGTAAAAAGAAATCATAAGTCCTCTTCTAACTAAATGTTCATCTGCACAATAACTTTGAGTCAAGGTCTGTTATCTCAACAATGGCAAAACAACAACAGATCACAGTCTGTTTCTGTAGAGTTCAGTTCATATTCATTAAAAAAACCCAGAAGCCATAGTGGTACGTCTATAATTGGTTTCCATAACAACGGGAAGTGGGAGACAGCTTTTACCTTTGCAGTCAGGTCAATCAGCTAGTGCAAAAGAGAAGGATTTTTATGAACAGCAGGGGAGTCCTGCACTCAGTCCCAATGGTTAACCCACTATGTTCACATGAATTTAATTCATTAGTATTTGTTATAATTTAACAAACATAAAATTAATACAATAAAAACAAATCGAACAGAAAAAAGCATAAATTCTACCAAGCCTAATTGCTGCAATGAATTTTTCCATTGTGACTGCCTAAGACACAATGTTTCAGCCCTCAACTGATCATCACATCTTCAAGGTTCAAGGTTCAAGGTTTCAAGGTTTCGGTTATCTTGGTTTTCTCTACATGTCACTTTGTATTACCTCAAGCATGTGTGAGAATGCTTTGCCCATTTGAATGGGACAGTACAGCACACAAAAACACAAGAAGCTCAGACGAGCTGACATGCTCGCCATGCTGAACACAATCTGGATCACTTTTCCAGTCAGTGGACTTGTTTTAACAGGTAAGGGCAGGTCCAGATTTGATTTACAGATAATTGCAAGCAGCAGGTTGGTTCTGGTCCCAAGTGGGTGCAGGCCGGTGGAGGTTTGAAAAATTTGACTCATATACGACTTTGCAGCAGAGTTAACACAGACCACTGTCTGCCATGTCAGCTGCTTCCTACACTCATCACAAATCAGCGTGATGCTAAAAAGGAACCTTCTGCACACTTTCATGATCAAACTAATCATGGAGAGCAAAGTGGTTGGAGGTGGCAGGGGGAGAAAACATGGTGTGTGAAGATGCAGACATTGCGGTGGTACCTGGCCCAGGATGCCCCCCAGGAGAGTCCACATGGTCTGGCCTTCACTCCGCAGTTCTCCATTCAAATTCAGCAGCTCCTCCAGAGATTCACAGAGCTGCAGAGGGACAGAGGACATGACATGATGCAAGGAAACCACAGTCTTTCACCTGTCTCACACACACACTCCCCAGGGTTTCCCATACAATGACTTTTATATGTGGCGGCTCGCCACAATATCAACACTGATCACCACACACTGAGTATCATTTTTTTAAATGCCATTTAAAAACATGCATATTGTTCAGTTCATTCATCTTCCTGCCAATCCCACTCTCTCTCTCTCACACACACACACAGGCTGACACTGATATTTGGCACAGAGAAGACTGCTGTCAAAATCTAGGGGAAACTGCGCAAAATACAATGCACCAAAGAAGCCGCTAGTTTGCACCAAGGAGGCTGTGGAGCAAGTGGGATGTTTAGAAGTGCTGACAGCTGTAGTTTTGCACTTTGGACCAAGCTAGCTGATCCCCATTGCTTCCAGTTTTTATGCTACGTAACAAAGAGCCATGTTCTGCCTTATTCTGGGAATGCAAGCAAATTAAGTATTTTCCAGAATAACTGAGATTCCTTTAGCCTGTAGTGCTCTTGGGGTTTTGTAGAAATGGGGAAACGGTGTTTGTTGAAGGCAGCCACAAGCATTAAATAAACTGTCTCGACAAATGCAGTGAACCACATAACATGAGTGAACGTTATGTTGGAAGGCTGGATTATTTTTTCTTTGAGATTACTCAGATACAATTTCTAGAGTTGCTGAGCACCCAGGCAGTAGAGAAACATAGAAAGGGCCCCATCTGGCTTTGTATAAGTTTGATAAAAAGCTCCTTCCTGGTCTTGATTTAATTGCCTCATGGTTGTGTGTGTACAACAGTAATGGAAAGGGGTATGGTGTGAATAAAGGTGACTACAGATAAACATTACAATGTGCAATTACAGTGGAGCAGATGGACCTCTGGACCATTTTCGCAGTGCATGTGTCATGAGGAAACCTTGTACTGGGTACTACAACTATCAGACAATCAGTCATAGCTCCACTTGTAATGCCATTTCTTCACTGGCGTTTTCCCAAAGGCCAAAGCCATGTAAGAGCAACTCAAGCAGTACAATTAGCAACACACACTCCATCAATAACTCCTGAATGCAACATTAACTCTTGTGACTTTTACTCTGCCTTTGTATTCCCTTACTCAAGTTGACAGATGGAGCGGCAGCCTCTTCACAGAGGTCACGTTTGGGGAGCTGGCACTGGCACAGGATTCACACCGAAGGCCTTATCTGATGTACAGAAAATGTTTCACAAGCCGAGCTGAGCACTGTCCATGAAGACGTAACCATAACTACAACAGCAACAGGAGCTATAATGTTCTGTAAGATGTGGCACCAAGCTCGCCCTGTGCCCTCCTGCTGTTTCAGACTGCCCACTGACTCCAGGATGAATGAGATTGAATCCCAGATGTACCTTGTCTTGTTAGTGTCCATATTCATGTTTCTTAGTCTGGACAGCCCTTACACCGCTAGTTATACAACATTCACTACATTACACAAGATACCAATACAAGAGAAATAGATAATGGTTTTTGAGTCAGCTGCCCCATACCAACAAGTCTCAATTTCAACAGACAATAATTGAACTTATAAATTTTACTTTGCAAATGAAACACACCCTGTTTAAGCTAGACGCTAACTTCAGCATGCTAACATGTGATTATGTCAACACAGTAAGGTTTAGCAGTTAATTAGTTATTACCACAGTCCCAACTTTAAAACAGACACTTAGCACACTGACATTGGCTTAGTTGTTCTGAACACAAAGTAGCTGGGGCTGATGGAAATCGGTCATTATTTTAGCAAGTATTTCATTAAGGTCATAAGGGTCATATGAGTTATGATTAATCCTCAGGGGGACATGGCTGCCTGCACCATATTTTATCGCAATCCATCAGGCAACTAACTCTGAACCAAAAATCTAAGTCTCATGGTGGCTCTGGAGGAAGAGCCAGAGAACAGAACCATTCATGCTATCCTCAGGATAAATCGTAATGAGCATGTGGGCCTCTGCAAAGTCAAAGTTTTCACTTATCCTGTGAAATATCTGTTTCATGTTCAGCTGATGATGGAGTTCACACAGTTATCGAAACTTACAACGTCCCCACCAGTCCCAGCTGAACTTTGTGTTTATTGCTAATTAGTAAATGTCGGCATGCTAATATGCAACACTAAGATGGTGACTATGGCAAACACTATACCTGCTATATCAACATGTCAGCTTTGTAATTGTGACAATGTAGCTCAGTGTTGGGCCTAAGTACAGCCTCACAGAGCTGCTAGCATAGCTGTAATTAAATTTTCTCTTGAATTCTTTTGCATAATTGATTGCTTTGATTTGATTTTTAATAAGGAACTTTAAATTACCCCTTAAAAAAACTTAATAACTTACACAACTGATATATAACATATATAAAATATACTTATTATCTTGACAAAATTTAACTTAAGACACTGTTCATCTAAATTTTTAATTAAGCAAGCACTTATTTATAAAGCACTCAGTTTTGCACATTTCATGGACTACAGGGTGTCCAGAACCAACCCAGTGTCTTGTGGGTTTGGATTCTACGGCTCACCTTGTTGTATTCCACATGTAGTTTTTCTTGCTCGCTCTCCAGTTTGTCTTTTAAGTTCTTCTGTTCAGAGATGTTGTCCTGGATCTGGATCATTCGCATGTTCCGCTCTGAATATCAATGGGACAAAAATCAATAGCGTGATCACAATCTATATACAAAAAAAAGCACATGAGAGAGTGTACTGATGGCAGATAGGCCCTCTGCTGAAGGCTAATGGAGTATGCTCTCAAGGTTACTGCCATGGTGTCTACAGGAAAAGAAACAGTGCATTTCATGAAAACATTTTTCTGCACTGTGAACGGAGGTGCTCTTTATTTCAGGCAAGACTGGGTGCCTCTGCTATATAACACTGTACTTATGCTTCAAAGATGCAAGAGTAATTGTACTGTGGGCAACACGCTGTGACTTGCTTTGTTTTCAAAGAGTACTCTACCAATTAGCAACACACTCCCTTAAAAATTGTTTTCATTATTTAACTGTATGTTAAATACTGCACGGCATGACCTAAATCCTGTTTGACTTTTAATAAATTGTAATTACCATTTCTAACTTTTAAAAATTTTTGTCCTATAAATTTCAAATATCAGATTAATAGTCTGGAAGCCTCATTCAAATTTCCAACTCCACCGTTTTTTAATATTACTTTATTAGAATTTATTCTCTGAGATCCACCAATCCAAACTGTTATTATAACTGTTCTTACTTTCTCGGACACTGAGATGTATCCACCCATGTCACTTAAGAATTTGCAAAGCAAAAAAAAGATGGAAAATTAGCAACTGCGGTGAGTGGAGCTGTTAGAATTGGAGTTTACTCACCCAGGTAGTAATTGACAAAGTCTGCTGTGAGGGCAGGCTGCTTGTGTTTCCTGCGTCCATCCATGCTAGCGTTGGTGTCAGAAGTGTCCACAGGAAAAATGTCGGTGCTGATCCCCATCAGCTCTGCCTTCCTCATCAATTTCCTGATGGCCGAGGCACTAGAAGTCAGAGGTCGTGGCAGCTTTTCCCGGGGTACCCACGCCTGAGGCCGGGTGTTCCTGGACAACTCTGCTTTTGCCCTGTACTGCTGCAGGCGGGTCGTGATTCTGGCCTGAACAGAAATATTAAAGGACAGAGCAAATTTCATCTCCACTTCAAATGGACCAACAGCCTTTAACAATAACCTAACCAACCTCTTACACACACACACACACAGTTGGGTGTAAAGTTTATACCTTCTTTTATAAGTTCTTTGAAATGACAACACAACAAAAATTATTCCATGAACACAATATTTAAAGGATATCCAGCTTGTGCAAATGTTCTTTCATCATCATTATTAACGTAAGGGGGCAAAGAGTGTATAAAATGAAAGTCAGAGTGACACTCCGCAAAACCCCAATTGAGCCACATATTCTGAGCCTATGTATACAGTACATGTCTTCAACAGATAATGCTAAATTCAGACTGTGCAAATGGAATATGTTGTTTACATGACCTATAACAAATTCCAATTGCAGTCATATTTGCAATAATACTTGAATATTAGTGTGCATGTAAATGTTTTGACTGTCACTCAGGACAATATGTGGTGATTGAGTGTTGCTAATGCCCGCATATGTACTTATAATAATGTGTGCAAGTGTGTAGTGCCGGACTGAATGCAGTGCCCGAAACCTAATCCTAATTATTAACCCAAACCAAGGCTTAATCTCCACTACACCCCCGAAGAAGGACCCAGTAGCAAAATGCCCAAAGCCTTGGGTACATGGATTGAGGCGCAAACACACATGCACATTTAAAAAGATGTTCTGAGGTTTGGCTGCTGCAGCTGATATGAATGCATGAACCTTACCTGAGCTTCAGGCGTAAGCTGCTTCTCTCTCTCCTGCAGAGAGACTTTACAGTATGACTGTAAAGCCAGGTAATTCTTCCTTTTCCACTTCCTATCAAAGCGGTCTGCATGCTGTTTGCAGTATGCAAAAAAGGGATCTGCAATATCCTGAGGAGGCAAAAATGATATACATGAATTTTAAAACAATTATAATTAAATAACTATAATAAAGTAGTAAAACCAGGGACATTGTCTTTGATAGCTTTTATTAATTAGATTTTTTTCCCATTTCTTATAGGAAGAAATCAAAGAAAAGCAGAAGCAGTTTTTCCAGCCTTTGGCTTCCTGGAATCGTTGAAGCCTCAGCTTGTTGCAGTGGATGTTGTCTATTTTCACTTGTTAACGTACTACAGCTTTGTGTCAAGTATTTACAGATCTCCAGCAAACCAGTGGTTTGCCTGATGATAACAGTACAGCAACATGCACATCATGGCCAGTTTGCATCAGGCTGCCTACAGCTCACAGGCTAGAAGCTAATTCTGCTCTCTGCTACATTGTTGTATGTGTCAGTTTTGTTGCCAGCTGAGGACTGAGTCAGCAGTGATCTGACACACAAAATGAACAGTGCAGCATTATTTAGTTTTTCAGAACTGTTGGAACCTAAAATGTCTCCGTGAGCTCTGCCTTATCTGTATCTATTATCCCTCCATCAATATCACAGCTGATGCGTAACTCACACTGAAGTGGAAATGTGCAAACAAGAGAACAAAGAAAACACTTGGTTGTGGATGTGGTTGGACATAGGTTTTGCTAACAACCAATGTTTAGTGGTGCTTCACTTTGAACAACTTATGTAAAGAGAACAAAGATAAAGCGTAACACAGAGCAAACTTTACTATTCTGTGTCTGCCTGAAAAAATCTCAACTCTTTTCATTTAGACAACTGGCAGCTTGTAGCGTACCATCTACCACTGAAAGTGAACACACCATTGTGTGTTGAATACCCAGGTTGCCCCCCAGACACACACACCTCCTCTGCTGCAGCTTCAGACAGGAGTCCCTCCCTCTGTGCGCAGGTTACGTGGAAGTAGGACCGACACATTCCTGCATCACAGCTGATGCACACACCGGTCCTTGCAAATCGGGCGTCTTCACAGAAACTGCACTCCTGTGAGCAACAGAAAAGAGATACGTTTGAGGATGGAGCTGCAACAGGGAGAAATGGAACACTTGTCTCTGTTAGCGCATCACCACATGGGCTGCTCTCTGTACACAGTGTGTACACATGTACCATACCTGTCAACTTAAGTCCCTCAATGTGTACATAAGAAAATTGGGTGGCTAAAATTTTAAGATCCCCGGTTCCCCTAAGGAGCATGACTTTAACGCCTTTTTATTAACATTCAAAATGTCCAAACAGACTTATAGCACAGTGGTATGGTGTTTAGCAAAAAAAAAATAACAGAAAGTGTCAGTGATATGGCTGGACATCTCTCTCTCCTACAGCTCCCTGCAGGCAGCTGCTTGGTCATGTGGCCACTACAACTGACATTCAAGGGCTTTCATCTCTTTTTTATTACACTTTAGCTGCTTTCATTGCTTACACTTCAACTGACCATCCAACTGCTTCCAGCTCTTAAATGTCAACTGACATTGCAACTGCTGTCATAACAGTTCAACTTCAACTCATACTTAAAATGAGTGATAACATTGTTTTAGAGCTTTCACTTGAGCTCATTACAGCGATTGACTTAAAAGGAAAATGTGAAATTACCTTTAAACAGTGTCAACTGACACAACTCTATTTCATGCTTACACTTAACCTGGCGTTTCTGATTCTCAGTGCTTTATGATACACCTTAGCTACAACTCTCATACAATTCCCCATGTGCAAAATTTCTACCAAAAGTTTCAAATGTTTCCAGCATTTTCAGGAAGTAAGCCTCCAATATTTTCTTCAAATGTTTCTTTTTCTATTTCAAATAGGGAACAACTTAAGCGGGAATGATGACAAAACATGGTCAATATTCACTAACTGAGCACTTTATTATTTACACCTGTACAGCTGCTTGTTTGTGTAATGATTCAATCAGCCATATTTCTGAACCTGCTGATCTCCAGGGATTTTCAACATGCAACAGTCTCTGGAGTTTTTCCTCAGAATGGAGCCAAATGCAAGAAGTATTCCAGCGAGCAGCAGTTATTGTTGATGAGTGAGGTCAGTGGAGACTGGTGGCCTGACTGGTTGGAGCCTACGGTTACTCAGATAACCACTCTTCACTATGTTGAGCAGAAAATCATCAGAATGAACAGCAGATGACCACATCAGGTTCCACTTCTGTCAGCCAAGAACACACATCTGAGGCTGAGGACACAGACGCATCAACACTGGACAGCTGATTACATAGACTGTCTTGTGTCAACAGTTCAGGCTGGTGGTGGTGATGGTGTAATGATACCAATCAAAAATAACTTGAATATCACAGTCTATCTGAGTATTGTAGCAGACATTCATGTTCATCCCTTCATGGTCACAATGCATCATCTTCTAATGGCTCCATCCAGTATGATTAATGCTCCATGTAACAAAGTCAAAGTCTCACACTGGTTTCATGTGCAGCTGACAAATCTACAGAAATTATGTGATGCAATCATGTCTACATGGAACAAATCCTCAGGAAGGCAAGTTGCCAACATGTTGTAGAAACTGTGCCATGAAGAACTGAGGCTGTTTTAAAAGCAAAGGGAGGAAATAGCCAGTGTTAGTATGGTGTTCTTGATCATGTAAATGTATTTGCATATAAAGTCAGGATACAGTTATCAAAAGGACTTCTGAAGCTGGCACCTACAGGATGCTAAACATGTCAGTATAACCTGAATTAAGTTATGCATCAGTATGTAAAGAGAGTACTTGCCTTGGCCCCATATTTTGAATAATTCATTTCTGTGAGCGTCACTGGCCGTAGTTTATCAATGTCTCCAAATGCAACGCCGGGAACATAAAGTGCACACACCACATGCACCCATCTGAAAATGATAAGGAAGAAAATCAAATCAGCTGAGAAACTGGTTGGTTGTAGAAAAACAGCAAAAACTGAAAATGTTTCAAGATGAAAAGCCTTTTTTAAAAGTATATTATTTGCCATTTATATACTGGAATGGTTTCTTTTATCTTGTATCTTTTTAAGTCATTTAAAACTGTTACTCAACGTTTTTGTAAATAAGGGCCAACCTCTGATGATATGATGATCTGATGATTTAAATAAAGACATAAAAAGTGACATTTACAATGTATAGACTTCTGCCTGCTGATTTCAAGGACCGCAATTTAAATTGATCAAAATCTATGGTTATGGTTAATTTTGCATTCAGTGTAGTGAATTACTACAAACAAAGCAAACTTAATATCATGAAATTGGCTGCAGTGACTTTCTCAGACACTTCAAAAAGAAATGGATTCATAGATTTATGTATCCCCAGACTCTTGACTACAGTTTGCTGTGACACAATTTCAAATGCGGACTTTAGGGAAGAGAATCCGAAGTCCAATATAAAGATATCCATCTCTGGCAAGCAACCGCTTCACAGTTTAATTTGCTGTGTTTTTCATGCTCTAGTGAAGTAGTAAATTCGGGTGCAGCCTGGCTGAGGAGCACTATCAGCGATAACGTGGCTGAAGTCTCCACGCTTCACATAACACACTCTTTTCTCTCACTCTTTTTCTTCCTCTCTATCTCTCCCCCCCCCCCCCCCCATCACCCTCTCTCATTCCTCAGCCAGCTCTTTCTCTCTCCAACTTCCTTTTCTCCCCAGCACTGAATATGTTTCCAATTTAGATAGCCTTTGACTGCCTGCAGCATTTCAAGCACTTCAGGTCATTAGGTGATATTTGTTTCCGAATGCGTTCCACTCGCTGCCCTCGTAAATGGCAACTGACCACTGGGTCAGTGTGCTACTGTAGCCCACCTCCCAGCATCCGTCTCTTTGAAGATGCCATCCTGGTTGGGGCAGAGCTCACAGCTGGGAGTCACTCCATTCTTACAGGCGTCACAGAACCAAGGCTCCGTCGAATTCTCCGAAGCTGAGCTCATGATTGAGTCACTTTCACCATCCACACCATAACAGCCTGGAAACACAGAGAAGGGTTGCCAATACGGCAATGTCAGTTACGGTGTTCATTTAATATAACACCAGTCATCCCGTTTTCCATGTCACTGCCTCTCGCACAGCGCAGTAATTTGAAAATCACAACTAGAAGTCCAACAAATGCAAACTAATCTGCTTGTAAAATAAATGTTTATTATTGCAGTTGTATGGTAGTAACAGATCAAAGTCAAAGTGAGAAGTTGGTCTGTAAACTGTGATGATAGTTCATAACAGGCAGTTTGGGTAAGAATTTTACTTTACTTTTCAACGCTCCACTTAAGTTTGGCTTATGTCAGCCCCCCCCCCCTCGCACTGGCGGGGGCAGTGGTGAAAACGGGTGCTGGTCTGGAAGCCTGGTTCTGCCCCAGGATGCCCCTGGCAGCCCCTTGCCAGGTGGAAAATGGGTGGAAAATAGGTGGGTAGGGGGTGGCAAAGATGGTGTGAACCAGGGGTGGGGGGGCATTAGGGATACCTGGGGGTATTCACCACTTTGGCGGTGGGCTCTGTCCGGGTGAGGTGCTTAGTGGCTGCCGGGGTTTCGGGGCTCAGTGGAGGTCGTACCGGGCTGGGTGCCGTTGGCTCAGCAGCAGTGGGGAGCTTGGGGGACCAGGGTGGGGCATTGTTCCCCTTCCCATAGGGGTGTGGTCCTGGGGAGGCCCGGGCCTCCCTTCTGGGCACCAGGCCACCCACTGGTGGTATGGGGCGGGCTCTGGGTGTCTGAGGTCGTGGGGCAGTGGACCCAGTTTGCTCCTGGGGGTGATCACGCGGCTGACTTTAGGATGTCAGGCCTTGGGCTTCCCTACTGCCTGTGGGGCCGCAGACACTCTGCTGCCTCAGCTCCCTGCCTTACTGCTGCCCGGGGTTCAGTGCCGGGTGCCTGTGACCCACAGGTTATCCAACAACATCCAGTGATAAGCTTTTGTACACACATGCGCCACACACACGCGCACCTGCACACATATTCTAGGTGGCACCTTATCTGATTATACTGTTGATAATGTTGTATGTGTTGCTAGTACGGTTGCTATAGTGATCAATGTTATTGTTATTACTGTTGTTGTCATGGTTGTTATTATTGTATTTTTTGTCTTGTCTCTTCTTTCTCTCGATGTCTTTCTGTCGTTTCTGCCCCCCTGTCTGGTCCAGTCCCATCAGTTATTCCAACATTCCAACAAGGTAGATAATAACTAATAAAGCTGAGCTAATCTGCCTGGTGCTGTAAGGGTATCGAGATCTTCTCTGCATACCTAAGCTGCTGGACAGGACAGGATAAAAAAAAAGTTTTGCTCACCTGTGTTTGATAGGCAGGTCTTCTTTATGTCATTACTGAATTTGGAGACCATTTAGTCTTCACTCAGATATCACCACTATCGCAAACTTGTGGAACAAGACGCAAGCAGCCCCACACTTTCTGTCATCTCCATGTTAGCACAGCTTTGGAGTTTACACCCAGAGGCACCGAGCAGCCCTGTCAAACCCACGCACAACTCAAGTTTCATCCTTCAGAACAGTTTGTACAAAGTGGAACAAGTCAAAAAATGTTTGATAGTTTGTGAATGATTTCAAAGTACATGACATATTGCATCAATCATCACAATTGATGTGACAGATGACTGCATGGACTCACTTCCTACTCTGCTTTTCATTGTAATTGTAATTATGTATTAAGTAATGAGTAAAAATTGTCCTGACCCATTGGACAATCCTTGGTTTCTGGCCAATGCAAACGCAATGTTGTTCTGGTTTGCTGTTTTGCTGTTTGAGACTTCCTCTTGGCGAGCATGATATTGGAACCAATTACCATATATTTACACACTAGCATTGCTTGCTAACATGAACTGACTCAAATGCAGTCTACAGCCTAAATACAGTGCAAATATTGTTTACTGTATTCTATAGAATGTAGAACCATGTCATTGGCCCTTCTAATTCACCGAGACCTCTCTCTCTCTTTCTCTCTCTCTTTGAAAGAGATCCAGCAGCTCTCTGGTCCAAAGCTGTCAATCATCTGTGACACTGCAGCACCATAAATTGAACATTTGATATAAAATGTAGCCGCAGAGAAGCGAGAAGAAGCCGAGCAAATGCATTTAAATGTTGTCCTCTTCATTTTCTGAGGTTGCCTAAACAATTACTAGGCTGATGTGGTTTCTATGGCAGCTATTACACCAGGCAAACGTGCTTTTCACTACCAATGAGAGCAGCAATTTGTACTCTGTACCCTGTTGGGGCGATAACATTCGAACTCCTAATTCAGTCAACCAGCCTTTGGGCTTTTTAAGCAATGGGAGAGACTTACAAATCAGAAGCTTTGTGTTCTGCATGCCCATCGCTGTGAGCCACACTGGGGAGTTGGGAAGCCTGTCCAAAGCAAACACTGGGGCAGACGGAGTTGTTTATCCACCTCTACACTTTGTTTGGTGGGTGCATATCCTTTTCTGATTGAGAGACTATTTGCTGTATGTCATGGTGAATCAGTAAATTTGAACTCTTTAGGGCCTTGGGGGCTATATTTTCAGTTTTTCTAGGTTCCTGGTTTCTTTCAATCAAGCTAATAATTGCTCCACTGGGGCAATTAAGTCAGAGCTAAATGCCATCCTGACCTTCAAAACAGAAGATCTGCTGAGAATGTAACTGCCTAGGATGTGGAGATAACTGCTGCCTATTTCTACTGCAATTTTCCTCCAGGGTATGTGGTAAGAGCAGAATGCTAGCAGCGACATAGTTCCACTCAACCTGTATTTTCTTAAGAACAGCTATTATTGGACTACCTCTGGCAACAGTTGGGTGCTTCACCTTCACTGATTACATTTTGAACTGGGGAGCTGAGCCGTTGCAAATGACCACCATGCTGGTTTAACTGACTTATGGCTGAACTATGGCACAAATCTTCGATGTTCCTTTTGAACTGAGATACAAACCTCAGACCGTTAAGCCACGGGTTGCTGGCTAATATGAGCTAAGCTGACAAAAAGTGATGACTAAAGGATAGCTTCATAATCCTTTAAGGAAAGCTAATCCTTGTCAGAAATGACAAGATGGGCAATAAAAAAAGGAAGGGGCAAGGTAGAGTCTACTGAACCAAGAGATGTTCTTTGAGCTGTATTAAGATTTAATAGAAAGAACTGTTTGCTTGCCTTCAGAAAAGGCTTACTAGCTTGGTGTGGATGCATCCAGAAGTAAGACTATGAAATCATGTGTGCATGAAGACTTAAAATAAAGGGAATCGAATGGTTATTTGTCCATAGGATGAAGAAAAAGGGAAGAGCACCTCAAAAGAACCAATCAGTGCTCTGTTGCTGTGACAGCAAAGTAAACTCACATTTTCAACTTGGCAGCAGCTTTGTATTAATCCTCTTTCAGTGGCTATCCACACACCCAATAATACAATCAGGATGGATCTTAAACTATGAATAAATGAGTGGGTATTCCACACAAAACACAATGGTCACTACATGGTTTGATGAGGAGGAAAATTATGTGAATGGCCTTCAGTTATCATATCTCAACCCAACTGAACAGCTAGAGTAGACAGTGCTCTCCACCACTGCCATCTAAACACAAAACCTGTGATATTAGACTTGGAGAATCTAGGACACAGAAGAATGAAGCTGTTCTGGAGACTTAATGCTATAATAAATCACCTTGTTCTCCAACAGTCAACCATCTCTATGTCCATGTTTATACCACAACATAAGTTACTTACTTTAAACAATTATAAGTGAACAATTGCTTAAACATTCACTCAAAAGTGCTAAAATGACACTTATTCCAACTTTGAAAGGTAAAAATTGATGATAACTATCTTTGGCTGCTGAACTGTTGGCTGGACAAACAATCTGAATACAACAGTTGAGCATTGGGTTTAATTGGCAGTTGGGTGATTCTGTGTGAAATCAGATAACGTGGTTTACAGATTTTATTCAGACCATGTCCATATCATGAATGGGCCCCAAAACTGTCATTTTTTTCTATTCAAATCTTATGTTTTTTTTAAATTTCTTCAGCCCTTATTTAATTTCATAGCCTCACAAACACATTATGGGAAGCTATGACTGGGCATTGCAAAAAAACTTTTCATTGCCTCACTAAACTTTGTGGAATGAACTACTTCTCAGCATGACTTAACCATTAAAGTAAAATTAAAGTTTGTACTGTATGTCTTCATTTTTATGAAGCCCTTGATTTGGTGATATTGAGGTTATTATAAATCAGGTTTTTTAATAATATATAATATTATAAATATTTTTTTTGTTAATTTTGTGTCAATAATAGATACTAATGGACATGAAAATATTGAGACTAAAACAAGGTGTGGTAGCATTTTTTAACATATTATTTATACGACCAAAATGGCATGTAGAGTACCTGGAAGGAACATGAAAATGTAACTAATAACTTTATGTATGGTATGTTGGTGTACAAACTGCCAATGTCCTTCCATTTTTCTTTCATAGATCATTTACTGTACATCTATGTCCATAATAATGAAGCAGGGCCTTCTCTACTGACAGTGTGTCCCTGATTGGAGCTGAGAAATACGTTATTTCTGTAGGTTCATTTTAATGCATACATTAATGCAAACACAATCTTTGTTATCAGGGCCTCAATATAGACAGAGACATTCAATATGCAAGATACTGATAGATGTTCTATTCAGTGAATGATTACATTACATTCCACATTTAGAAATGAATGAGATACTCATTAAAAACGTAAAACTTTAAAACAATTTGCAATGTAGCACATCATATGTTATGAAAACAATCATCCTTCACTGTGTTAGTTAGCAACAGGACTGAATTAGGTCCATGCTTGCTGCTTTCTTGATTTCACTGTGTGGATATGTTTTGACATACCTACCTTTACTATTAGGTTCTATATTCCTCCTCATACCAGAGGTATGTCATTTTATGTTCAGCAGACTGATCAGTACTGAAAGTAATAAATAGTTGCCACCCATGCCACACCACTACAGAGCAGCACAATCTGCAACATTACAGTTTGCCCATTTGAAGCTCTGACACTTGATGCAAGAATATAATCCAATGTACACATTTCACAAACTGTATCAATAAATGATATTAAATATTTAAGAATTCTCATAAAACCATGACAACACATGCTTACATGTACAATAAAAATGTATCCCAGGACATGGGATAATTTTTCTATCTTTCAGCCAAATTTGATGAATGTACAGATTGAGCAGTTTATTCAATTTCAAAGTCTGTTCTGAATCTATAGTGTCTCCTCAGAGGACAAAGTTGGCGATATTCTAGTATAGTCATCCTTTAGAAAATAAATCCCATGTGCATTATATTCCTGTGTGGCACAGAGCTCCTTTTGTTGTCCAGATGCTATTAAAAACACATCAGTGTGCTGCACTGCTGCACTGGCTAACATGTTCCATTACTATGAACACATAAACTGACTTTATTTTGACTCAATCCCACATACACAGTTCTGCTGCCAGAAATACTCACTAGAGCAGCAAATATGGATTAATTCGCTGTTGAAAATAGTCCGCAACAAATACACAGTTTCCTTCTGGTGGAATAGCGGTTGATGAAAAAAAAAGAAGTACCACAGAAGGGTGAGACATAGGAAAATCATAAAGTACTAAGAGATCGGTTTCATTGAACGTAACAAAAGCACAGAGTAATAAATTTATCCTTTACCTAGTATTCACCTGAACAACTCAAGTGCAAGCATAAGTGAGTTGAGCACATTTGAGGAAATAAATACATTCATGGTGCATTTGAGTACATTTCACTCCAATTCAACACCATTTCCACATCACTGATCCGAAAAGGAAGACAGCGATGGATTATTATTATTTACATTTTCTACAGCAAACTATCATTGATGAGGGAAAACTGATTTCCTTTAATGGCAATTCAAGCCACCTGGATTTCCAGACAACTGAATGAAGAAAAACCATCACAGCTTATTACACAGATATCAGAAATAGGAAATATGGTAATGATGTCTGCCTGTAGGACTGGTGAGTCTGATAATCAAGAGGCAGCCCAGGAAGAACAGGATTCCTGTGCCCTGTGTAGATGCTTGCTTTGTGGACATCTTTTGATCTCTCAGCCAGGTCTTGCATGCCTACCTTTCAAAAGTCAGCTCTCTTCTCGTCTCAGAAGGAGTGATGGTGTCCAGACAGTGGTGTGAACACAAGAACAAAGAGGAGCCATGGAGTCAAACATCAAGACAGACTCCGGATACTGACAGCTCATCTCTCATCTCAACCACAAAGTACTTCCTCATTTCACCTTGTCTTAACCTCGAACAAGGAGCTTAATGAGCATCTTATTCCCAGCATCAGGGCCATCCTGTTCACAACCACTCAAAATAAAGTGCTCAGAATATACATTCTTTAAAATTTAAGGAATATTTTCTCTATATCCGTCAGATTAGGCCCCTCACATTTTCCACATATCCCCACACCCAAAGGTCAAGTCTCCAAATTGACCAGCGGTAATACAGAACAGCTTAATTTCCAGGCATCATGAGAGAGTTTGTAAACGAGTGTTACAGACTGTCAGTTGGAAGTTAATGGTCAATTACCCCAAATGCTTAACATGCCACCATCTGCATTGTTCAGATAGTCATTAGTAACTCTTGAGTAATAGTATCAGTGCCATGCAATGTTTTGTTTACAGTGATATGAAGCAGAGATGCTGCAATACTTTGGTATTCCGGCATTATAAGTGTTGATTTATTATCCATCAGCCAAGTGGTCATGCACTACTTCCAAAGCAAGAATAATCTGTGTGTTCCATATCGGCGTACTCTGCAAAACTTTCCCTCCTCTCTCTCCCTCTTTCCCCATCTCTTCTCGTGTGAAAACAGCGGCATGTGTAAAGTTCAGCAGGCTGTCGCACCAGCTTGGATACGTTCAAACACAATGTTCATATCACAACAGGAGGTGAGGTCATACAAGTTAGAGCATGTGTTAAGAAAGCAAAGAACACAAGACTGACTTTTTGCTGCATTCACTCGAGATGGGAACAGAAATTTGTAGCTGTTTCGGTGCTGATTTCTACACAATTTCTTCTACTAAGTTGGAAAGGAAGACTTTTTTTTCACTGTGGTATTATTTCTGATTACATTGACCATTTCAACAACAAGATGTTAAATAATAAAATAAGTAATAAATAACCAAATAAAAGTGTTGTACCACCACAGAGAATGTATTTTTACTGGAGATGCTACTGACTCACTCAACTGACATCCTCCACCCCATGTCAGCACACATACTATTTACCTCTGTTTACCCAAGCGTTTTCCTATCAGCTTGTGGACTAAGATGTGTGCTTCAGGAGTCCTGAAATAAAATTAATTTCTGATAAAACATGGCCACTTCAACAATTGTGCTTACTGGAGAAAAAGACCTACTTTAGTGCCAGGTCAAACTGCCTTGCCTCAGCATAGTACTTCTTCATAATCAAATAGTTAGATCTTAAGGTGGCAAACTTCTAACTCAGCTCTCCTGGAAATACATGCATGCAAGGACTGAATTCATTACTACTAGCAACCCCTTAGATCACTGTGCAGAGATATATTGGTAGAAAGAAAAGTTCACCGTTATTCACCGTGACAGAAGGCTGTCAATAAATATTCAATAATGATCATACCATCCAATTATTAAAAAAACAGACTGCATTCTGGACTGCAATCTGCATTCTCAACAATCAAAGAGACTTTGCATTTTAGACTATGTAGGCTATATACAGTACAGCAGGAGAAATCAGGTTTGCCCTGTTATGTAAATGGTTATTCAAATAGTTCAGATCTACTTTTCTTTTGAAGGAATGATTGAACACGGCTTTTGACGAAACTTGATAGTGATGCCGCAACAAAAATACAGTACCAAATATGCTGCTAATGCCTATCATATTTTTTGGTCTGATTTGAATTAATGGTTTCAGAAACAATATCTCCATCCATGTATTAAAAAACCATGCATGTTTATGCATGATGACTTATACAATAAAATGTCATTTCATTATCATTTGGTCGCGAGTTATTTATCAATTTATGAAGGTTGTTGTGCACCGTTAACATGCACAACAGTGCACTCCTGCAGATATTATTGCATAATACTGAGAAATGAGACATGTCAATGGTTTCAATGATTCACAACGTTACAGCTGAAACAAAAAGTTGCAGAGTTGTTAAATGACACCTCCAACAGTTCAAATGTTGCATCCATTGTGAGCAGAAATACCTGAAAGAATTCCAAAATGATCGCCTGAATTCAGGTCTGTGTTTTAATGTCCAAGAAAAAAGGAACACCATAAATGTCCTCTCTCTCAAGCCTCCACTTAAATACTAAAACATGTCTCAGAGAAAGAAAATATCAACAGAGCAAAATTACAAAATCAATTTTAAAAAGTGCCCAACAGCAATACTGAAGTGACTCAAGTACACTGTAAAAATATTTTCAGTCCACATCAAAAGAAGCAGCGTTGTCTTTACATCAGTAAAACAATGTGAAATTAATTCATGAAAATGAGTGGTGTCACACTGACTGGGAAAGCTCCACTGATTTTATTTCCTAACAGTCAGACTCATTCAGCTGATAAAACTGAAACAAGTTTATTCCCTCTCAACCTCTGCTCCACACCTCCAAGCTACTAGTCTGAAGAGAAATTCCTCTTTTCATGTTACCAGATAAATTTAAGATTTATTACCGTAAATTCTGACATATAAGCCGCTACTTTTTTCACACGCTTTGAGAACTGCTGCTTTTACAATGATGCAGCTAATTTATGGATTCTGACACTGAAGAAGAGGACTTCAATGGTTTTAGTGCAAAGGAAGACGATGACGATCAATGACTTTTGGTGGTAGGTTCCTGTATTTTCGCTGAGAAAGCGTGTGACAAAGTAATTGCATACCTTCAGACTGTTCAATTCTGATACTGAAGAAGACAACTGTAGTACTGTTAAAAGCACTGTTCTTAAAAAAGACATTTGTGGTATGTAGTTGTGGATGTTACCAATATTTATTTGATTAAAAGTTAAAAAAAAATCTTTCCTGTAACATCTTGCTGCGTTAATATCTCATGTTTCAATGGGGACACCTGCGGCTTATAGACAAGTGTGGCTTATTTATGTACAATTTTCTTTTTTTTTTAAAATTAGTACATGCGGCTTACATATAGGTGCGCAGCTTCCAAGAAGGAGAGCACTATGAAATTCTTTTTTATTTTTTTCAGATTCCATTTTATTTTTTCCCAAGATCTGTTTTTCCCATTTAAATTCTTATGAATTCTGTGTTTTACGATGTCACCACATTTGAATCATTTATCATTTATGTCATTTATCTGGCGGATGAAAAAAATTCCAACAATTCAAAAGGAAAATGTCTAAAATGTAAAGAATATTGAAAAATTAGATTTAAAAAAAATCACACAACATTGTGCTATTTTTTTCAGCTTCAGCAAAACAGAAGATTCAGTCCTTGTGGAAAGTTCAGTGCTTCAGATCCGCCTGTAAGTGACAGTCTGCTCGTGTGTGTGGGGATCACATATGGCTACTTTCAGTTTCTACCACCATTCGGCTCTATGAACAACACTTGGATCGGCAAGGAAAGCTCATGTTTTTATAAACCACATCCACATGTCAGCAAATTCCCTCTTATTCTGCATTTTACAGGTGATTCTGTTTTTACCATAAATTCAGTGATTCTGTCTGTTTTCCATATCGTGGAAATCACAGGGCCCTAAAGAACGGTGTCCTTAAGAACTATACTACAGCTACTACGTTTGCTCAGGCACACCAGCAAAAACAACAAAAAACATCTTTAGTGGGCAATTTAGTGCAAAAGCACTGCCACTGCTATAATGTCATGGAGTCACAACTATAAGACTGCCGCACCACACTTTGAATTTGAATAGCTGGAAACAGGAGGTGGAGACACGTGGTGACCACCAACATACTATGAGGACGCATCAGACAAACACAACACAACCCTTTTTAGTCGGACTGGCCATTGGACAGCCCAGGGCAATTCCCAGTGGGCTGATAGACCTCACTCTGCAGAGCCCTGATGCTGGCTAACTCTCAGACTCCTGCTTCCCTGTCTCTGTTTGTTCACTGCTCTCTAACACAGCACAACAGTCCTTGCTCACAGCAGACATTCTGACCTTTCACAACAGGAAACGCATAGGCTAGGTGTTACTAATACTATTAGCACTTTGTTCTGCTCCGTCAAACATCTCAGTAAAATATTCCGTGAAACGTGGACGCCCTGCTACACTGAACTAACTGCAGCTTACCTTCATGCACAGTCACCCCACAGTTGTCACACTGGATGATCTCATCCGCGTCTTCGCTGTTGTCTCCCAGACAGACGCAGCAGATGAGGATGTGCTGAGTGCTCCAGGTCTGGGGCCGGTCTAGCAGGGCATCCTTGGGAATCAAATAACAGAGACAGTGAATTAGGAGTGGGAATTTGCCAGAAAAAATGTTCACGATAAATCATGCTAAAAGATTTCATATCAGATTTCATTCATTTTCATGATAAATGTCAAATCATTACTTCTTTCATGTTTCAAGGCTGATTGCTTGGTTACTTGTGGTTTGAGATCACTACAAACACTTGAAATGATTGCATTTTCTTCATTTTTCACATTCAAAGTTGCTGCTACTTCATCAATACAATAACTGCAACTGTAGCAAGTAACTCATTATCACTACACTGGTTTCAAGTTAAGTACCTGGGCCATGGTGGCTTGTTACACAGAAGAGACAGGGCACTGCACTGCTCTCTCACACACACACACAGGCAACAGACTTGACCCTCATTATTGGCCTGTGCTTGTGTGTTCACTGACAAAACCCAACCATCAGCTTTCCCCAACTTGCCCTGCTGCAAAATGTCCAGCTACAACAAAAAGCTGTGGCTATAAAGCCAATACAGTGTTGTTGCTAGTTGTCTTGTCGAGCTGCTGTTGAGTAAGCACTGGTGGTTTCACAACATTGCCAAACAGTGTGTTGCAGGTTTCAACATGTCTTGTGGTAGGGCCATACAATTAATAAAATTTTGATTGCGATTTTGATTTCTGTGTCAAACGATCTCCAAACTCATATAATCGGGTTGAAACGGTTTATTTGCCATTTTTCTTTACACAATTCCGAAAGAGACGCACATGCGCAATACATTCCCTTCCACACAGCCTTGCTGACTTACAGGATACACTCACGCAGCTGAAGAGATAAGGAGGTGTGTTGTGTTTGGTGTTCAAAAAACAGCGCAAGTGAGATTGAGAAATGGCAGAGGGAGACAAAAAAGGTAGAAAAAATTCTCTTGTATGGGAACACTTTGGGTACGAAGAATCCAACGAGGAGCAGCAGCACATAATGTGCAAGATTTGTAAGGTAATTTCCGTGCCTCTTGGCAGCACAACAAATCTTTTCAACCATCTCAAACAAAAGCACAAAGTCACTCACAACGAATTCATAAAGAAACAAAAAGACAAAGCCAGTGCCACAACCAGCAAGACGTCAACGCAGACTCAATCACTGATCACAGCCATGCTGAATAAGGCTACTCCTTATCCGACAAGTTCGGATAGGCACAAGACATTAACAGCTGCTTATCGGATACTTTTTAACAAAAGATATGCAGCCTATTAGTAGAGTCGAGGGTGAGGGTTTCAAGATGATCCATGCTTTTGATAAACGTTATGCATTGCCATTTCAGCAGAATGGTTCTGCCAAACATGCACCGACAATGTCGAGAAGTCACAAAAGAAGTGTCTAAAGTGCATGACTTCGCGACGACGACAGATCTGTGGTCCAGCCATACAGCCGAGCCATACATTACCCTAACGATCCACTTTATTCAAACAGAATTCAATTTGAAAGTGAAGTGTCTCCAAACGGCGTTCATGCCATTTGTAGCCTATATTTATTTTCACTTTGAATGTTTTGTGTAAATTATCAATAACAAAGTGTTTTTGAGAGAGAGAGAGAGAAATGCTGAATAAATGCATTGTGTAACTAAAAAATAATCGTTTGAATAATCATGATTTCAATATTGACCAAAATAATTGTGATAATGAATCACAATTATGTGGTGAATCTTTAGTGTAAACTGGCCTTTATTCCACCCCAGCTGCAAGCCAGTCTGAGTCCATCCACAAGCCCGATCTGCAATGCACATAAGCTGTTCCCACGCAATTTCTGTGCAACTTTTATTATACTTTCATTGAGGAAAATTGATATCGCAACAATGAACAATATCGTTTTATCATCCAGCCCAACACTAAAGCCAATTATCAAAAGCCCATTCCTCTGAGCTACCAATAGTTTCTGTGTAGGCAGTAACTGACACACAGAACCAGTAAATGTCATGTACAATGCTAATGGTGCTAACAGTGTGCTGTGCAGAAGTATTATCCTGGACTCACTCAAACACCATCTCATTGAATTATATGGTGACTTTGTACTTGTTATTATGGACAATGTGCACCTCAAATACCCAGTTAATCTGCAGTGCCTTGTATGACTAGGACAGGAACTAGGAACTAGCTTAAGAGTTCCAGGAACACCCCTGTAATCAGCAGAACTCAGACCCCACAGCGCGAGCACCACCAGACCCATGGAGTGACGTACAACTGTTTCGGTCCCAATGTCATTATGAGGATGGCAGAAAAGATCAGCTTTTGTCTGAGTTGGGGAGCTGAGTTGGTGACAGACTAGCTTGTTGTTTGTTTGTTGTGACCTACGATGTGTGAGAGCAGAAGCCTGCAAGTCATTGTTGTCACCTTCAGCATCAGGTAACCCCTAGTCAACACCAAACACTGCCCAGCGGTTTTTAAGGGCCGCATGTAACAAGCTACCCCAAAGCAGGAAAATTTCTGGTCCCGGAAAAGACCCTGTATATAGATTCCTCTGGTGGAGACACATAAAAAGGTTCTGGCCCCTGTGAAACAGCCCTGCAGTTGACACGGTGGGCCTATAGTGACAGTTCTCTCAAACAGGAATCAAAATGGCCTAAAGTTGTCAAAATCAACTAAAATGTTATCGTAGATGTTTGATATAATTATTCATTTTAAAAACGTTGGTTATAATTATGAATGCTCAGGCAAATATAGCACATTTACAAATGCAAACATGAGAAACGTCACCAACCATTAGCTCTTTTACTGGTTGATATCATTTAGATGTGATATTATGATACAAAAAAAAGTTGCACTCAATACATACTGCAGTTCAATGTCCACTGCCACAATTACTGTATTAACAATATCTTTCGAGGATGAAGTGCTGAAACGCACTGTTTTCACAGCTCTGAGAAGCTTTTCTTTTCTGCTCTGGCTTCATCGTAAGACTGTTTACACACACATGAAAGTGACATCTGCATCTACCCACCCATGAGCCATGAGAAAACACACACACACACACACACACCCTGAGCAGTGGGTCACGCCCATTTGCTTCGTGCCTGCCCAAGAAATCAAGCTGCTGACCTTTCTGTACCAAACTCGCTTCTCTCACCTGTAGGCCTCAGTAACATGAGCACAGACACACTGAACAGGACAGATTTAAAAATATTTCAAAACTTTATCCAACAGAAGTAACAACTGTGAATTCCATGATCCAAAAATGGAAGAGACATGGACAGACTATACCAAGAAGTAGAAGATCAAGCAAAATAACTGGGAAAGCTGTAAGGAGTCAAAATGAACAGCAGGGGACCTGAATGTTGGTCATACCACCATACCCACAGCCAAACATGGTGGAGGCTGTACTGTATGTCTGCATCAGACACTGGAGCTCTGCATGAAGTTGAAGGAAGAATGAATGCAGCCCAATATCAAAAGATTTTTTTTTTTAAAAAGCCTCAGTCAGATCAGTTGAAAAGCTAAAAATGAGTCCAAAGCACAAAGCAAAGTCAACTCAGGAATGGTTTAAACACAATCAGGCAAATGTTTTACCATGAGTTTCCCAGTCTCCAGACATGAATATCACTGAAAACCTGTGGTTAGATATGAAGAAGACTGTATATGACAGATGATATGATAGACTTGAACAAATATGTCATGAAGAACGAGCTAAAATGACACCTGAGAGGATCCAAAAGCTGCTCAGAGGGAACCCAAAGAGGTTGGAGAAGGTTAGAAAGACAAAGGGAGGACACACAGAGTATTAGAAAAGATTTCGTAAAGGAGGATGCCAACTATTATTCTGATAAAAAGTTAATTTCAACATCATTTCATACACTCCTTTGACCATTTTACTTTTGATGAGGAAGGAACATCTGTACTACATGATAGTGTTGATGGAAATAAATGTATCTGTTTTGCTTGCTTTGTCATAATTTCAAAGAAATCAAACTGTCATTTTTATCTTTAGTCAAATAAACCAAACCCTTCCTCTCTGGCCACTCTTCATTTAGCTCTTGTTTTGACTTGTTTTAACTGCTTAATGCTCCACTACGTTGACCAGCGTCTGTCTGCTGTCGCTGGAAAACAGGTTGACATTTGCAGGCCAGATCAAAACAAATCAAACAATAAACTAAAAGAAGCTAAAAACCTATTTTAGAGCTGAGAACTGCATCCGTATGACAGTACACAGGATCCATTTAACACATTGTTCACATAAAGATCTTCAAATCTTTAAATCTGCTTTGGAGTAAATACTCAACAGCTGCGTTAACCAGCTCTTATTTTCTGAAACTTCTGTCAGTTGTCATCCATTACGCCCTTTTGAGACTGGAGCTGTACTCACCTCATTGCCCTTTCCCTGGAACATGCTGTCATTAGTAAGCTCTTCATCAAAAGTACTCGTGCTCTTCGCCTTCTTCATGTGTTTCTTCACCTCTTTGTCACTATCACTGCTACTGTTGTTGTCGTCGTCGTCTTCCTTGTCATCATCCTCGTCATCGTCCTCGTCGTCGTCGTCATTATCATCATCGTCGTCATCATCACTAGCGCTGCCGCCATCCTCTCCCTCAGTGCCTCCTTTCTGGGTGGTGGCTTTGCCTTTCTTCTTCCCTGCTGTCGGTCTCCAGTCATTGTCATCCTCACTGTCATAGTCATCCATCTCGTTCAGCTCCTCCATGGTGGTGAAGTCCAACATGGGGCGGTTCCTGCGAAAATTCCATTTCTTGGGCTCAGCCGGACACTCTTCAGTGCTCACACTGCCAGACCCAGAAGTCGAGGCAGCGCCGGCAGCCGGAGCAGGCTGAGGTTCTGAGGTTTTCCTACTCTTCCGTCGGCCTTTAAGTAGTGGGACAGCAGGGATGTCTTTGGTCGAGCTGTCTGAGGATGGCTGCTGTTTGGTCTTCTCGTCATCTTCCGTTATGTTGTCTTCAGCAACTAGCTCTTTGGCCTCCTCCTCATCTACACAATTGTCTGCAGAACCAGCGTTGTCCGAGTCACTTTCTGAACCAGCAGCGCTTGCTTTAGACCCTTCTTCATCACTGCCATTGCCTGTGCCGTCTGATCCTACCGAAACACAAAAGAGTGACAGCTGAATCAAAAGAGACAATAAGGTCACTGGCTGATGCTCCAGCATTGTAGCAACTTTGTGCAGGCAGCAGTGTTTAAAACTGATAGTCAAACTAATTTTGAAAGGAAATAAATATGCATTTCTTTGGTGTTTGTTTTGACTTATGTACTGATAAACTGAAACGTGTGTTAACCAAAGAGAAGATATTTAAATTTACATAGTTCTGTCGTGAGTGTGCCCCCTAAATTGGTGAGCTCCAGTGGGTGTGAATTTTTGACTAAAAAGAAAGACTAATATTGGTGTGGGCAGGCAATTAAAATAGTTCTTCATTTAGATTCCAACAGTCTAACACTCAGTTGCATGGGAACAGTCTCTGAAAGTTATCCTCATATCAGGGAACATTAGTTTCCAATGGAAACGCCTCGGGATGCCCTGTCAATGAGCAATGGAGAAGGCCCAGTTTGTTCGTTTTTTAACTGCTCAATTGTATACAGAGCAAAGCAGAAGCAACAGCACTGTAGGCTGTAAACTTCAACAACAGAGTCTTGTCTTAAAACTAGAGACAGGCATCGAGTCATGCAGTAATATAATCACTATTGTTTTTTCTATTACCTTTTACTGTTATTTTTTTTTTTTACTGTTTATTACTTACTTTGTTTTAATGCACCTTTTCAATATAGTTTAATATGTTACAGAATTTTATTGTATTTTATTTTGTTTCTTTGGAAGGCTGTAGCTATCTTTGGTAAGTACTGTGCAAATGACATGCATCATTATTAATCATGTACATTAAAACTTGTGCCAGATCAGTCTATATACAGGGCTGAGTTCATTCTGAATCTTCAGTAATTTGATTTAAAACTTATTTTGTAGTTTAAATTATTTTCCATGACTTCATGGCTAGACCTGAGTAAAAAACACACTGATCTGATCTCTACACATTGAATCCATTTACCAGTGGCTTATCAAACAATCATTTTAAATTCTGCATCATCTAATATTAGCACAGTAAAGCCATATATTGCGACACAGGGTCACGGGTAGATACTGACTTGTTTTGAAGGGGTCACAAGCCAAAAAGGTCAGAAACCACTTTTTATATATACAGCGGTTGCTCACAGTAACGGAAACCGCAGTACATTCAATAAGGATGTAAATTTGTATGCACTGTATAGCTTTTATGGCAGTTTAATGTCTGGAAGACCATGCGTACCTGAAGCATCTCCCACTTCAAAGTCACTGTCGTCTGAGCTGTCATAATCCAAGGCATCTAAGAGAGAGGCAGCAAGTGGCTTCACCTGCCGGCGCTTCAAACTGCGGTCCACTAACAAAGGAAAATGGCAGAAAACATTACAACAGATAGCAAAGTCAGAGTAAGCTGTATAGGTAGTTTTCACTGCACTATAAAATCCACATTTGTTATCTTGGTGCATGGTCATTACAAAGAAAGTAATGATTTCTGCCTCCTGTCTATATACAGTGCCAAATATAAACCTGCACTTATGTCCAAATGTAGACAAAGTATTAGATTTAGACTACGGTAGCCCATTTTGCATATTTTTTTCACTTTGTCAGCAGGATACGAGGTGCCCATGTCTTCTTAAATAGTGGGATAATTAAAATTTACTCTACTATTTTCCATATGTATACTCCAAAGGAGACTGTATTGCTACACTACTTTGACTAGTAGTATGCCCCTGCTACACATACACTAACCCTAACCCTAGCCACTTCATTGTGTCCACTTATACATTCTCATGTGAGCCAATACAAAGACGGCCACAAATTCTGCTTAACAACTGACAGTAATGTTCAGTCTTGACTGGCAATGTCAGAGAGCTTTTCATTTATCTGCATGTTTATTATTGTAATGATGTAGTTTGCAGTGGTGTGGTGCTGGGCTGCATTCTATTCAGAGGTTTTTTCTAGGATTTTGCCCACGCTATTAATATTCATTGGAGGGCCAGAATATTAGGAACACCTGTCAGTATAATGCACTCCAGTACAACAGCATCACCAACTATGAGCTCAGTAATAAACATCAAATAGAATGATGAGATTTCTGGCAGTGTCAGCACAAAACGAAACATTAGAAACTTGGTAGAATTTGAATTCATGGCAGAGATGTTGTGTTGGATTGTATAACACTGTACACGTGGACCTGATGAAGTGGCCATTGAGTGTTCTTACAGCATCTCACTCTCTCTGTTCAACTAACTGTACCAGGCGACACTTGCTAAGACAACCAGACAGGGATATTATGTAGCTACAGCGAGCACCATTATCTTACCAACCACAATAATATACTGTTCCTCACAGTCATGACAGCTGGAGCACGTATCCTCCAGTGTAACTTTATACCATGGGATAGCAGTATAGCAGACAAGTGGAATTGGAACACACACACATGTTTTTGTTTCAGTGCAAAAGCAGCAGCACAGTCAAAATGGGATTACATCAACATTGGTTATATAGTATGTTAAACACAAATGACAAGTGGCCCACAGCAGTGGCAAAGGTATGTCATCACGAAATTATGCGTGCCAGTGGAACATGAGCACCACAATTTAACATTTAAAAGTGCTACAGTGGAACAGCAGTGGCATACCTACGAGGATACCATTATGAATCCCCGTACTACAGACAAGAAAGTGGCAAAGCATCAACCATGTTTTCATCTCATTTTCTTAATCGTTACGGGAAACACAATTAATCTGCAACTTTAACCTAAATGATTCACGGCATTTTAAGCAGCACAAAACGGGTGGAACTTCGACTATAAAATAGGTTGTTAGTTGTAAGATTTTCTTTCATGCCCGTTCCTAACTCTGGTAGTTAATGCTCTGCTGAGTAAGACCCTGGACAGCTCTTTTCTAGATTTGAGTGGTTTCGGGGCTTCTTCACCTTCCTTCTGGTTAAAAAAAGAAAAGAAATACAAAAAAACACGACGGTGGATTATTAAAGATTTGCAAACCTGCAGACCACTGCGACTCAATTACAGGGCCACAAAAGAAACGCAAAACAAAAGTTGAATCCCTTCCTCGATACTGAAACTGACGAACGCTCATCACGTGCGTTTGCGTTTGGTGTTAGCAAACTGTTAGCAAACAAAGGGCACCGCTGCAGCTATTACGAATATGCTAACGCTATCGTGTAAGGCTGGTAGCGAAGTCTTGCTATTTTTAGATGTGAATGACCACACATACTCTTTTAATCTAACGATCTTGAGAGTACGCAGCATTCCGTCACCGTCAAACAAAGTCACATTTGCTGCATTTGCCTTGCCACCTCACATCCTTTTCTGTCAAGCAAGGTAGCTAACTGTGGCTAGCATTAGCGGTCAGTCTTTGTGTAAATCTTTAAACCCGCTTCACATGGATATATTTACGAGAACAGCAACATTGAGGAGTACGATTCTGATTACGACGACAGACAAAACAGTGCAGAAATGCACATACAACAAATTAGTGGTAGCATTATTAGCAACACCAAGTGCTCGACACGAAGCATAGCTGATCTAGTTTACACGGCCAATTGCTAGTTTGAAGCGGTTCGAGATAGGAAATGGTCAGTCGGTGCGCACGTAAATGTAACGTAAGTAAATCGTGCTGGATGTCAGATGAAAACTGTAGTGTGAAGCGCAACACTCACTTCGTGGTTCGTTTTTACTAGAAGGAACGAGGCAGGTCTCCTTTTAGCAGCATGTTATGTGAACAATGGAAAACACAGCGGTGACGTATAGAGCAATGGATGTTGTTGCCATGGGGACAGTTCAGCAGGAAGCAAGGGGATGGCTGCATTAGACATAATTTAATAGGTACGAGAAAGATAGTAGATACATAAAATAACAAATTTACGTATGGTTTAATGATATAATCATAATATATTTGAGTCCAGGTACTTTACAGTTTGTACAGCGTCAGCATTTAGAAAGACAACCCTCACTTCCCTTATAAGAATGAGAGCTTAACACTGAATAATGTCAACACCAGCAGCGAGGAGCAATTATACCTCACATCATTCGTGGTTCTGAAAAAACGAAAATAAACTTTTTCAGCTCACCAAAGAGCTCATAAATTCAAAAATATCTCTTCACTGTGCTTCATTTTGGAATGAAGAAATAAAGGCTACATTAAGTGTCTCCATAAGATATTTCTCCACCACAAGCCTCAGTGCTCATTGTGACAGATTCCCAAATGTGGGAAACTTAACTGAAGGGATGAACACCATTCTTCCTCATTCGATATTTTGATGGTGGTGGTGGAGAGTGCTAAAATGGTAACTGAGATACTCAGAAAAACACATCACAGCCAGGATTTGTCAGCGCAAGAAATTATAATAGCCTGATATCAAATACAGAAAGAGCAAGAAGGGGGAGTATCAGGGACTACTACACTGCCCAAGGGAATTTCACCTCCAGTAAATAACAATGTTAAGATTCAGCTTAAGGTTACAAGGTCACTCAGGTTCAAGGATGTACTGGGCAGGAGAATGTGTTTCACAAAGTAATACATTTTATTTAACAAAACATAATTTATAAATGCTCAGTAGGATAAAATAACAAGTATCAGTAACAAGGACCCAGATGAAGCCACCAACTCATGCAGGTGAAAGCAAGAAACGGGGCTGGGACCTACCACAGGGGCAGGAAAACAAAAGGGGTAAAATAAAAAAAACTAAACACCACCTATCCACAACATATCCAATGTGCCTGCTATGCAAAAGCAGGGAATGATGGAATTGATGCCTACCTTGAATATGGAAAGGCAGGTCATAGAGACACAATGTCTTAAACACACCAAGAAAAATATAGCACATTCGACAACAAAGAGGAAGCAAAAGAAATGAGGGGTTGCCTTTTATCTGTATTAGTAAGGCGCACAGCGCCTCCCATCTATCCATCTATTAAGGTGGTAGGTTTGGCCTCGTGCCATGTAATGTTGGGCAGGAAAATGACCTGTCCTGTCATAATTACATACCGAGGCTTTTCAGAGCTTCCTTGGTCAGAGAACTTAGTTCAACAAATGCACAAAAAACAAGGAATACAGCAACAGAGAAGAAGGGAAAAGAGCATATCGATCACAGAGAACATCCCTGTACGGGTGATCTGGACCAGCATGTCTGTTTGAAGGGTCTGAATCTTTAATCCGATGGGATTTTTCCAAATAGAATTTAAAGATTGTTTAAGCTGGTGGGAAGGAGACATGCCTAGCTTCTAACTGCCTTCTTAGGGGCACCTACCCTGCTTTCTCCATCAGTACACCTCACCGAACAGCCCTGGATATAACCATCAACCAAGCCCTTTAATGGCAGCTCTCTCTTATTGATCTCGGCCCTTGGTAAGGTGCTAGGACAATACTTTAGTGGCTTAGTTAAGACATAAGGATCTCTTAATTGTATTGGCCAGAGCAACCTATAAGAGCTTTCAAAGTTGCTGAACACACTTATGACAATGTAGTCTGCGAAGGATAAAAATCCAATGCCCACAAAAATCTTCCTTAATTTTCTTGATGAATTTATTAAGCAAAATTAAGCAGGGGCAAAGCAAAGAGATCAATTTCTAACAGCCAATCAAGATCAAATAATAAAATTATATAAATGCTGTGGTTGGATGAATGATATTGATAAATTTATGGAGAAAGAGGGAATGGCAGCTCAGCCACTGCTACCCTTCCCTTTGCTGCCTGAGCTGAACTCCGGAGAATAAATTCTGTACTCCATCCAAACAGCCAAAAGAACTTTGAAACTGAAAATATATTCCACATGGGTTGGGTAAGACTTTTTGCAATAACTCTACGGATTGGGGTTAGATTTGTACTTCTGTAGAATATGTCTTTCTAAATGCTGTAAAACTCCTACCCCTTAACAGGGATCCAAGGAGGGTCTTTATCTTAGTCCTTCAGTGAAGAACTATGAAGACCTGCAGAATTCCCCAAAACTCAATCTTTTATATCTTTGTTAATGTGTTAATACCAAATTTGGTCACATCAAACCCATCCACTGTCAGTAAGGTCTGAACTCTAATTTTCCATTACTGCAATTTTTTTCATTACATCATCTCAGCCTTCAGCATATCCTTGAGTTAATAATTTACAAATGTTAGTAAATTGCATATGACATTTCAGCAATCATTTGTATCATTGGTGTTCTTTTAACACATGTTTAACTTTGGATATATATATTATCATCATTTCTTTATAAATAATCTTCTTTTAAATCCAGTTCATACTTTAATTATTTAAGAACTCTCCCATGTTCCTCTTTTCACAAAGACACTTCCTGTGCTTTTTGACACATCTGCGGCTAAGACAGTTCCTAGAAACCATTCTCAGACCCAGACATGTCTTTAAGGTCAGCACCTTAGAACTGATCTTAGAACCAGACATGATCCAGCTTGCTTAACAGACTCAGAACAATGACTTTCATACTTCTCATCAACTTTTACTCTTAATTTTTATATCAGTAAATTAATCATCACAAACTCATTTAATCATTGCAGTACCACTTTTGATTGTTACATTATTTCATTATTTTTACTGAGCAGCAATCCCTGATCTCAACCCTTCTATATATAGGATACAGTTGCATGAATTTGTATTTGGCTTATTTTCAAAATGAGTTTTGTTTCTGTTGTCCTCCTTTGACTTTGCCAATTTAGCAAATAAAAACGATTAAAATAAATGAGCCTAGATTGATCCTGATACATGTTAAGGAGAAGACTGATGGCAGGCAAGCAAAAAGGATGATTACACCTGTCGTTGCTTGATGATAAATGGCTCTCTTTTGTGCAGGAGAGAGGTATTTTTTTAATCAGCTTGCATCAAAACACTTTGGGTATATCATGGTAGCCCTCATTGTCATCATCACTTTCAGAGTTTTCATCCTTTTTCCACTTGCTTTGATCAACAAAGAGCCTGTGATGCAGCCAGTGTTTGTAGGGAATATGGCAAGTAGTGGGTCTGAAATTAGAATCAATGTGATAATGTTAGTGAGTACAACAGAATTACATTAACTGGATAGCAATATGCAGTTTGTATTTATACTGAGTACTACTAATAGATATAGAGCAGCAAAGTAAAGGCTACCTTGTACACATTAGGTGAAATGACACATTTAACTCCACACAATGTGTTTTTCCAATGATGAGGCCTCCTGAGGATGGATCATGTCAAGCGAAAACATGCAGCAACATTTTTAAAAAAAATAAAAAATACTATTTTTAAAATTAATTTAATTTAAAAAATATATAATGTAAAAACACTAAAATACATTTTAAGTGTCTTGTGTTCTTTTTTTCCATCCCACAGAAATTAATGAGGCTTTTTAAGTCAAGATCCACATCTATGAATTGTAAGTTACTGTAAGATATTGGTTGTGATTTTGAACCCAAATAAAGCTAGTTAAGTTTATAAAGAAGAAGAAGACTAGGTATGGCTAATCACTGTATACACAGTGTTTGTAACCTGAGTGAAAATCAAATCAATTGTTCTGATAAAAAATATATATATATGTATATATTATTGCAAGAACCGTTTTTCTTACCCGTTAAAATTTTTTGAAAGAAATTTGGCAAAATGTATGAAATGAAAATTTTAAAAGCCAAATACACAAGATTCAACTGTACCAGTGTGTAGTATAATGTTTTCTTTGAGAGATTCTTGATGTGCTGTGGAGGATAAAATGCAATGCTAGATGTTGATCATAATGGGTGTAAAAACAGGTAAAAGCTGCCTGCAGGGCACCTCCGATGGTGCCAGCAGGGAAGCTGTAGGGTCATCAGCCGAGAGACACCCAGAAGCTTCATTATTCCTGGAACATCTCACGGTGGTGGAGCCAACAGTAGGTATGGCTCCCTACTGCCCCCTGCAGCCTCCCCGAGGACCCTTGTTTTCCCCATGCCCCAACTTTTCTTTTTGCCAAAGACAAAAGCTTGCTCTTTCCGCTGCCTCTGTCAGCTCCTTGGAAGCTTTCTTCAGCTTTGGCCCTGACACTCCCATGTTTTTCAGGAACTGCTGGGTGGAGGTTCCGATGAACCCTCTGCAGCCAACCTCCACAGGGCAGATGACGGTTAACCATCCCTCCTATTGGCACTCAGCTGCTAGCTTGGTGTATTTAGTCTTTTTTTCTTTCATATGCTGCCTCCATTCCTCCCACCCAGGGGACGGTGAGCTCTGCCATGATCACTGCACAGGCTTATGGGGACCATAGGACGATGTCTGGTCTCAGCAAAGTTGTTATCTCACCTCACCTTGTCCAACGGAATTGGTCAGCTTCTGTAATGTTCGCAAGGACTTCTGCCAGCTTCCGCAGGACCTGGTTGTGACGCCACCTGTATGTACCGACCCTGAACCTGAGCTGTTTTGCAGCTGGACAAGAAGTGCTGTAGGCTTGGGTGTGGGGCATTGCAGAGTTGGCAGTATTCTTTGGTGCCATCCCACCGATGCAGGTTGCTGGGACTGGGGAGGGTATCATAGGTGGCTAGGATGAAGAAGCTTTACCTTGCCTGGGGCATCTTCCAAATGTCCGTCCACTTGATGGAAAATATATATATAAGGATGTGTTAGGTAGTAGTTGCAGCATGCAGAACTTGGTAGACAAATAGGGTCAAGAAGAGTCCTGAATATAATGGTGTAAAACTAGAGGAGGCTGTCATTTTTTAAAAAGGAAACAAGCATGCTATGGCCTCGATGCATACAATTGACCCGTATGCCTGGGGCTGGAAAAGGAGAGGCACCCCATGCCTGACAAAGAACAAAAACTGCTCCCATGCTTTTGGTCAGCAGGCGTGACCAACAGCATGGGAGCAGATAAAAGAAGGGACACACGTCAGTACTGCAGAGCTCTGTTTGGGTGTATCTTGTGTACACTGTGAACATCTCCCCTTTTCTATTGGCATTAAAGTTTTTTGCTGCCTAAAACTTTGACTCCTGATGATTTGTTTGAACGCCAAGTTTTTCCTGAGCTGATCTGACCATTTGCTAAAACATTTTTGAATTGCAGTTCAGTGTTCTGGGACTTCAGTCCTGAGGCACACAAAGACTTTATACAACAAATGTAGAGGGTCTGTTTAGAAATTCCACACTCGTCAAGTGGTCTCGAAGTTTCAGATATGTCTGTACAGACAGGAATAACATTCTACTTAGGAAGAATTGGATATATATGACTATATATTCCATTAAAAAATTATATCATGGGTGATCACACATGGATTGTTTATTTGGTTTATTCAAAGGTACAGAAAAGTGCTTGAGTCATTTGAAACCTACCGCAGATATCGCTCAGCTTGATGAACCAGAGTACAGAAGCAATTACATTGAGAGCGAGAATAATAGGAAATAAAAACATTACCATAAGGACGCACCATGACAAGTAAGGTTTAAAACCTTATTTGAAAAAGAGTAATTGCACCGGATGTTATTTATGAATCCTGTGGTAAAATGTACCAAAATGTCTGTGTTGATCTACAACCTCCCACAACCTCAAGATTTTGCATTTAAATTGGAATATTTATCCATTCATAAGATGTAAATCACGTGACACCATTTCCTACATATAACTTTCATGAAACTGCCTTTATATTTCATTCTAGACATTGAATTGTATTACTGCCCCACTAGCAGTGCTCGATGATGTCTTAATGCAATAAAATGTTCACTGGTAACCAATATGTCTGAAGCATGCTGAAGAAATTATATGTAAATGTATTGTTGTAATGTTGTAATTGTTGTTGTAATGTTATTTTCAACTCTCACCAAACTAAATCTGATAATGCAATTTTGTTAACACAGAATGAAGTGTTTTACAAATGAATACAGTGGTTGTCAGAGTGGGGTTCAGGGACCCCATGGGTCCATCAGTGGTTGTCTTTGTGGAGGAGGGTTCCAATGAATAGTAAATTTAAATGACATCAGTAACTTGTAGTTTCTCTGGGCCTTATACATGAACATTTTTATCATATATACTTGTATACACAACTTCTGTAATATGTGTTTCCTCTTTTATTTTGGTGTACTTGCCTCTTGTGTCATTGCTGTTCCTGTCCTCATCTGTTTTCCATGCCTTGACCATCCTCAGCTTTTTCCTGCCCACTTACCTGCCAGTTAAACCTGTTCACATACTGTTGACTTTTGGATTTGTGCCTACTCTCTAGCAAGTTTGCCTTTATCAGATTGTGTATGATTAGACTTTTCAAGCAAAGACTGGCTTTTTTGAATTTTACTTTGCCTCCTGTGAATTTCTCTAAATCTGGATTTTAGTTCATACTAGAGTTGTTACAATTTCTCTTCCTTTTTTCTGAGGCTGCTTTGCAAATGTTTGAAGTCAGATTCATCAGGCTGTCTTAACTTGACAAACTTGTCATTAAATTACTTGTTTCTGCCTGATTAGAAACACCTTCTCATAAGAAAATGCACATTCATTAGATTTAATCATTAGCATAATTATCACCTCTGAAATTGCTGTATAAATCAGCATGTTCTGGTCAATTTGGTTGTAAATTTGATTGAAAAAATGTTAATAAAGTGTCAAATCTAGTGCCAAAGGAAAGCAGACTATTTTTCCACTATTTTTTATTCAGAAAAGAAATGTCTCTCACTTTGCAACACAGATTTGCAAAACAGTGTCCCTCTGGACACCTTCGTGGCAAAAATGTACATGCACAAAAAACTGCTATTAAATCATCATAAATCAATATTTTTTTCCACTTTTTTTCATAAATCAATTAAACAACTTTAACCTTGTTCAAAACTAACAAACATTCAATCAGTTTCAGGATTTTAACCCTTCAGATGCCAGTTTAGGTATTTGAATTATTGATTACTTACTTACTTACTACTAAAAACAAAAAAAACATTTTCCATATAATAAATAGCAAGAGGATGGAACTTTGGTGATGATTAGAGGATATTGACATTGGATATGTCAAAGATTAGCAACAAAACTGATTTCATAGCACCAATTTTTAAAAAATTGAGAAAAATTTACAAAAATGCCCAAGGAGGGCAATCAGCATACATTAGCAAAATGCTAATTGCTTAATGGGCAGAATTGCCTTCCCTGTAAGAAAAATTAAAGGGCCTTAGTATTTTTTCCATTTCATTTCTGATATCAATATTACAGTTGCAAAAATGAAAATAAAATTTTGGCTTTCTTGTTTAGACTAAATTGTCTGACTGTTTAGCCCCATTCATTGAATAATTCCTCACAACGACCCTTTAGGTGAACTGCAGCAAATTTCAGTACAATTGCATTAAATAAGAGGGGGACAGGCTCTCTGTAGATCAGCTTTGAATTTCCCCCGATGTGTTTCACATGCACTGTAAAATGTAATTGTATGTCTTACTTTTTTAAAAAAGTGACCGTAACTCATTCCAGCTTATCCTCACTTAAACTTGGTAAAGACAACTTTCTGCTGAGGCAAATAATCAAACTCATTAGCTGCAAGTAACCTGTACTTAGAGGTATGAGTGAGCAAGACGCATCTGCATAACCAGCAGAAAATCAGCATCACTCGGCAGCTCTCGTTGAACGCACATGTGCAGTTGCCCACTGACGAGTGACAACGTGCTTTGGAAGAAGCGGTAAACCGTTAACAGCAAGGCGGTTGCTGCAGCTAAGTAGTGTCACGGTAAGTTTCACTGGTTTTCTATGTAGCAAACTTGTAGTCTTTATCTTTGCCAGATAATTTATCCGTAAGTGCAGGTTTTGAGGTTAACTTTATGTTTAATGATTTAGCCATGCCTGGGACTCTCTCGTTGAAATTATGATGTTTATTTAGTGACGGCGTATGTGAAAGCTAAAGCTAACCAGCCCTTCATGTAACGTTGCTCGATGTAAAACTCTGTAAGGTGGCCAGCACTCTTTACAGAGGGTCAGGTAATTTAAAACTCTTCCTATCTTTTATGCATTAAGTTTTTTTAGTTCTCATATCATTCATTGTTTGTCACATCTTTTATTAACTTGCAGAATTAGCTTCAGCGTCCTGCTAGTGAAAAGTCCTAAGAGGTCCAATATCACTATATCTTAAATATTAATTTGTCACGCTTTTCCTTCAGATTCTGACAGAGGTGTGTCGCTTGTCAAGCAAAAACCTGAATACAGAATTCTTCAGAGAACTTGACAAATACACCCCTTGCTTCTTTGAGATTTTCAAGAGCAAGGGGGGAAAGTGTTTGCCAGAAACTTCAGAAGTATCTGCAACAAGTCAGACCAGAGGTAAGTTTCTCAGATACAAAGTAATTAATTTTTCATCATGTGGGGAACAAAATACACAACCCCATTGTGTGTGCAGAGCTATTAATTGATTATCTTTACCACAGGAGTGATGTGTGTTTGACATGATTTTTCAGTACAGATATTACTGCAAAGTGAACGGCAGTCCTCCGTGGCCTTCCTGTGATCCTTCGGGATGAGAACATAGACTTCTTCAAGACATGCTTTCTAAGCCATCTTTATTACATTTTTTAATTCCACACCACAGGATGTCCACTCTATTTAATTCTGCTCTGTTACTCTGATAGCTTCAGTTTTAGTTACTGTTCTTCCACTCAGCTTGAATCAGTGCTGCTGTACTTCTTACATGATGCACTGATGACCCATCCCCAATCAGAACACTTTTAGTGGTATCTGCTGTCTTTCAAAAGGATTCAGGTGCAGTTTTCTAGTGTCACCCCATGTGAAACCCAAATGTCTTCAAGAACAAAAAAAGTACAATGAATTTCACTTAGCTGATTTTAAGTAGAGGGGTTCTACTGATATCGCTTATGACTGTATGAAGTGCAACACGAAGTTAAACACAAAAATGTTTTGAACTTCCCCTTGCAACATCAACACTTATTTATTGCTAATGCTCTTGGGAAATGCACTCGCTATACTGTCACAGGAGGCTGATGAGTGGACTGCCATAGGTGTGACAGCTGCAAACTGTATGAGTTTCAAATTCCTATACTACACCGGAAGTTTACTCATCAGCCTCCTGTGGTAGTAGCGAGTACATTGCCCAGAAGCCGCAGTGATGAAGTGTTGCGTTGTACTTTTAGTGGCTGTCTTGTGTTTTCTGCCATAAAAATTCAAGTTGACATCTGATATGTGATTTTGGTGTTATTGCTGCTATTGTTGTTAGGACTGCGAAGACCCATACATGTCTCACACCCTCATTGGGATCCTGACCGTCATTCCTGAGGAAAGACAGGCCCTGACTCACCTGACTCACTGCACCTTCGGTCTTCAGGTACTGCAATCATTTTAGAAGGAAGAATTGTCATGGATGACCTTGAAAATCTTCCACATGCCATGTGCTTGCTGTTTGGATTGACTTATGCACTGAATTTGGAGTACCCTCAACAAATGAAGTACACCTTTGACTTCATCCAAAGGGTGCTTCTCTCACTTGGATACAAATCCCTAAATCCAAAAATACAATCACTCAAAAATCTTCTGATGCAATGAGTGAATGTTCACAATGTGAATGTGACATGACATTTTGTTCTGAAAAAGTCTATGGAAAAGTTTGTTTCCAGGTTAGTGTTTATATTACATACAACAACCCTAATCCTAACCCTAACCCTAACAACATAAGTATGTAACCACATTTGAGAACCCCTGTATATAAGTATTTTAGTGTATTTAAACTTCAGTAGTTTTCAGCCTGGACCCTATTTCTCCATGTATTTGTGTTCAGAACAAAAAAAGTTTAATTAATGAACTTTGTTTTCTCTTCAAACTGTTGTCTGTTGCCTCTTCATTTCAATAACTTATCACTTTTGGTTCAACTTACTTGAACATTTCAAGGCAATCGGTTTCCTGATATTTTGCTAGTAATGTGAATGCTCACATTTGTAAGGATAACTTATTTTTATAAATACTGCTTAATTAACATAACTCACAAGTTTAAGTATTCAAAATTGACATTTTATAGTCAACCTAACCAATGATTTTGAGTTAACTATACTCAAGTTTACTGCCATTATTTGAGATGTCTAAACAGAGTTATTTTCAGCTATATAGCCTTAAAATGAATTAGCTACTTTACCGTTTCCTGACTTTTTTTTTTAAGTAAAGTGAATTTATTACAATTTACAGTGTGGTCCCTACACCCCTGCTTCACTTGTGTATTTAGTTTTCTGTGTTCCCCCTCAGTTTTTGTCAGTTCCATCCTGGTGTTTTCTCATGTTTCTACGCTGTTTCATGTGATCCTGTGGGTTTTTGTTTTGTTTTTGCTTCTGCCAGCTCATCTGGCAACTGATTCCTTTTCTTTTCCTTTGCATTTCTTTTATATTAAATACATGCAATACCTGTCTGGTGAATATCTGCTTTTGGGTCCAGAACTCCCCAAACATACTACACAACAAACTGAAAACAACAGACCCATCAGCTATTATTTTCTGAGGAACTCATGGAGGTGACCTGCTGCCATTCAGGAACTTCAGATCTTCTGCCAAGATGCTCTTGCTCCACTCCTGTCACAAAACACACACACACACACACACACACACACACACACACACACACAGTTACATATAGATAGTGTAGGAACTTTATTCATTCATTATGTAAGTTAAATAGCAAAACAGAAATAAATAACAATACAGGGCTTGTTGACAATTGGTATGTGATTAATTTCTAAATGACAGCTATTTACAGTATATAGAAATATAGTAACTTCTGTTACACAATTTGTCTTATTCCTTCCTCTTTTACTTCCATATAAACTTTGACATTGGTGGCTCTCTTCACTCAGGAGAGGGTTGTGTGGACCTGGCCGTTACAGAGCACTGGTTGTGGACAATGGATACCAATTTGCTCATTTTACAGTCACTGAACTTTGTGGATTGTAGCTGAGGACATCAGCCTGACAGGAAGCTGCTACCTGACAAAGGTGAAGGCAGATTTAATTTTTTTACAAGTATATGCATCAATGATCATCTGATGCCAGAAATGGACCTTTGTTAATAACTATGATAGTTAAGCTCACAGCTACATGAATTTTATTGGAATCAATGCAGAATAAAAGTCACCTCTTGACAGTATAACCGTATGTCTGACAAGGGTAAAAACAACAGAATAGCTTAACAGGAGCCTAGAATGACTGAACTGGGCAAACCTGTCATCAATAAAGAGGTTCCTTCAAAATCACATCCCCCAAGCTCTTTCCTACATGGAACAGTTAAACAGACAACACACACACACACACACACACACACACACACACACACACACTGTGCTCCAATTCTGGCTGTAGGACTTGAATATGATGCTCATTATGATATTCATAATAATTTAATTGCTGCATATAAAAAAAGTTGTGCAAGCTAGGTTTGGAGATTAATTAAAAACACGCTGGACTTTGGAGTTTGGATTATCTCCTTGATGAAGATAATGAGCACCTTTTTTACCCTTAGTAGGAGAACATTTACCTTCATCTCCATAAATGTATTACACCGTAATGGTAGGAGTGTTTAAGCCTGACTCCTTAGACTCAAAATCAATGGTTGAAACCAGATAAAAAACAAATTTTTAAAATCAAAGAATTTAGAGTGTGCTTAGAACAAAGCTGACTTAATATACTGAGTGAGAGAGAACAGACCAGAACTAAAGAAATCTGTTGAATTATGTAAGGAATCCCTTACAAAGTACTACTTTACGTTATACATGAATTGTTATTTTGTGTGGGAATATTTGATTGGTCTCTTAAATGCATTAAATAGGTATTCACCTGTTTACTAACATATACATTAAAACTAGACTGTAACCTTTTAGATTTTTAGATTTTTCTATATATTTCAATGTGGTTTGCTTACCTGAGCTAACATGCTTGATCCTGCTGCTTACTGTGTCTGTCAGTCTTTCTAAACTCCTCCTAACAACTGTAGACACTGGTCCACTGTTCAATACTCTACCAGTGCGACCACTTAGTGGGTTACAGCAGGATTATGATAATGGCCTTGCAAGAAAAAGTACTGTAAAAAGTAAAAAATAGTGTATCCATATATATATATGAAGAGTACTGCTTTGTATTGGCATAACTGCTACCATAATTTTTAAGTGATTCAAAAAATATTCTTAATTTTCCAGCTGGCAAATTTACTGAAAGGTTGCAGTTCTTTTACCATAAACCTTAATTCTTAAGGTCTCAACCCTAAACTGTCCCCCTTTGCAGAACAAGGATTAGCTCCTCGAGAAGACTCAGGGTTAATAGATGTCATAGAAACCCTATTCATTAGCCCTAGTTCCTTGACACTGTGTTCCTGAGCTGTAAATAAAACCCTCTTCATTCAGTGGGAGATCCAATCATTTCCGGATAGGTTTTCAGCTCTGCCACTTTGTATGTTATGATGTCTCAGTCATGTTCAAAGAGTGTCTACTGGAAATATTCTCAAAAAATGCAGATGGCATGTGTCTGACAACTTCCAATTTCCTTTAAAAGGTGAAACTATTTATAAAACTTCCAGGCCTTCTCTCTCTGGCGCTTTAGACACAGCCTCCATTTCTTTGATGGATTGGCTGTCATATTCCGACAGTGTAGTGCTTCTTTCACTTTATGGACATCTCTGTGCTCCTGACTGCACTGCAAGCTGTACTTTTTCACCCTTACCAATCCATTGCTGTTTCTTTCCTCCTCATATAATCAAACATAATTCTATAATCATGACTTTGGGAGGGATTAACTTTGTTGATGGTATTCATAAAAATGTGAAGTAATCATTATCACTTGTTACCTTATCAGAAATGTTATTTACTTTCATGAGCATGATGTAACAGTGATAGCATGTGATGCGCAATAGCATGGAAATTTACCATATGTTTTTATATATATATATATGTTTTAAAGGGATACTTCAGGTTATTTGAAGTGGGGTTGGATGAGGTAGTGATTTATAATCAATTTATTAGCTGTAGTAGACCTCTGACTGTCTATTCCCAGAAGCAGAGAGGAGTAGTAACACAGACAATGAGCTACGTATGGCTGTGCAGGTAATAAACTAACTATATATCAGTACCTCATACAACCCCACTATCACTTAAGGTTTACTTTTGTTACAAATAGAGCCCCTAATCTCAGTCTTGAAAGATTTGTCCTATAAAGACCTATTTTCAAATTTCTCACCCATCAATGTCCTGACCATATAAACCTTGCTTTGCCAGTCTAAAGACATTTTCCACTGCAGTAACATAAAATCATATCATATGCCATTGAAATTAAAAGTGTGTGAACCCTTTTGAATTATTTGGTTGTCTGTATTAGTCACTTGGTAGGATGTGACCTGTTCTTCATCAAGGTCACAAGTATAGATAAACACAATTTGCTGAAGATAATAATATACAAACAAGTATTTTGTATCTTGACTTAACACATTCATCAAACATTGATAGTGCTGCTGAAAAGAGTAAGCAGGGCTGAGGATCACAACTGATTTCCTAAATTTGAATTCTGAGGCACTAGATCCTCATTTGATTTGATTTTCATTTAAATTCAGTTTTCTCAGGGACATTTCAGTTACTAATCAAATTTTGTTTGGATTTTAAAAAGATTCCCAGAGAACCAATATACAATTGTACAAACAACTCTCTAACCTGGTGCATAATTAGCAATTGACTCCAAAGCAGCTACATTAAGGTACTTTTACTTACTTTACGTACAGCTTTTACCTGTGCTTACTGGTAAAAGCTGCCTGCAGGGCATTTCCACCTGATGCACCTCCGACAGTGCCAGCAGGGAAGCTGCAGGGTCATCAGCTGGGAGCCACCCTTCATTGACATTTCGCTCCTTTATTCCCGGAGCATCTTGCGGTGGTGGAGCCAACGGTAGAGATATCTCCCTATCGCCCCCTGCAGCCTCCCCAGGACCCTTCTTTTCCCCACGCCCCGTCTTCTGTCAGCTCCTTGGAAGCCTTTTTAAGCTTTGGCCCTGACACTCCCACATTCTTTAGGACCCTCTGGGTGGAGGTTCCGATGAACCTTCTGCAGTCAACTTCCACAGGGCAGATGACGGTTGACCATCCCTCCTCTCAGCACTTGGCTTCTAGCTTGGTGTATTTAGTCTTTTTTTCTTTCGTACGCTGCCTCCATTCCTCCCACCCAGGGGATGGTGAGCTCTGCCATGATCACTGCACAGGCTGATGGGGACCATAGGATGATGTCTGGTCTCAGCGAAGTTGTTATCTCACCTCACCTTGTCCAACGGAATTGGTCAGCTTCTGTGATGTTCTTTAGCTGCTTCCAGCCTGCGTGCCGCAAGGACTTATGCCAACTTCCACAGGACCTGGTCGTGACACCACCTGTATGTACCGACCCTGAACCTGAGCTGTTTTGCAGCTGGACGGTGAGCTCTGCCATGATCAATGCAAGGGCTGATGGGGACCATAGGATGATGTCTGTTCACAGGGAAGTTGTTATGATCTCGGTCAGGACCTTGAGCTGCTGATCAATGTCCACTCTTAGATTCACGTCAGCTCCAGATTTTAGGAGTGATCTTCTCTCCCTCTGGACAATGTGTCAGGGCCACTTCACCTTGTACAATGGAATTGGTAAGCTTCTGTGATGTTCTTTAGCTGCTTCCAGCCTGTGTGCGTCAAGGACTTCTGCCAACTTCTGCAGGACCTGGTCGTGACGCCACCTGTACCGAACCCTGAGCCAGAGCTGTTTTGCAGCTGGACAAGATGTGCTGCAGGCTTGGGTTTGCAGAGTTGGCAGAATTCTTCAGTGCCATTCCACCAACACAGGTTGCTGGGACTGGGGAGGGTATCGTAGGTGACCCGGATGAGGAAGTTTAACCTAGCCTCGGGCATCTTCCAAATGTTCGTCCACTTGATGGCCCTGTTGACTACCCCTTCCCAGGTTGTCCAACATACTTGCTGCCGCTGGCTGAGTGCTCTGATCTTATATTGCTCCTCCTCTGCCCTGCCCATCTCTGCAGTCACCAGGTCTTTCCTCTCTTTCCGTGTTGCCTTCGACCAAATCTTAGGAGCTGATTCCCACCCCAGGCCTGTCCTCCCTGCCTGTGTCCTGCCAATGATCTCGCTGTGCATCAGCCTGCTGATGGCCTGGTCGACTGCCTCTTCAGCCTTCCATTTGTGTCCTGTTTGGACTAGGGCCTTGGTGTTTCTTACGGACGGATCAGTTGAGTCTCTCAGCTGTAGTATGAGCCTCACCTTCTTCTGCCTGTAGCCAAGCCCAATTGACTTCAGTGGCAGTTGGAGAGTGTTCTTTCCAAAAATGGCTGTGTTGGAAAGGCTCTGGGGCAGGCCCAGCCACTTGTGGATGAAGTTGTTCACTTTGGCATCCATCTTTAAAACTGTGGATGTTGTGATCTCACAGAGTTTCAAGGGCCACATCAGACACTGGTACAGGGTGAACTGATAACACCAGACTTTGACTTTGCCTGGAAGATGGCTCCTGTCAATCCTGTCCAGGCCTTCGATGAGCTGTTTCCTGATGGTGGCAGGCATATGGTTGTCTGACAGATCAGCTGTATACAGCCTTCCCAAGCCAGGTTGCTCTGCCAGGAGTGGGATCCTTTCTCCATCCACAGTTCAAGAGATGTGGTCGTACCTGGCTCCCTTCCGGATTGAGAGACTTAGATGGTTTTATTCTCATCCTGGCCCAGCCGAGGAGTTCTCCAAAACTTTTTAGGAGCTGGGTAGTACAGGCCACTGTTTGGAGAAGACTTGTTACGTCGTCGATGTAACAAAGCTGACAGATGTTGGCCTGACTGTGATTTCACCAATTAAGATGACTTCAAGAGCTGCTGTGAAGGGAAATGGAGAGATTGAGCAACTCATGGCAATGCCCTTCTCATGCCATTGACTAGTATTAGCCTCCTTTGTGGTATAACAGACTTGGAAACTGCTAAAATAGTTGGACACCAAGCTCTGGATGCATGTTGGGATGTGGAAAAACTCTAAGGCAAAGGCAATGAGCTGGTGGGGGACTGAACCATAGGCATTTTCCAGGTCCAGCCAGACAATGTGTAGGTCCAATTTCTCATGCTTGGTCTTCTGAATTTGGTCCCAGATCATGGCTGAGTGCTCCACACAGCCAGGGAATCTTGGAATGCCTGCCTTTTGGCAGCTGGTGTTGATGTATTTGTTTTCTAGGAGGTAGCTGGTCAGTCATTCGGCCACCACCGAGAAGAAAATCTTCCCTTTCACATTCAGCAGGGCAATTCCTCTGAACTGGCTGTTTTACAAGAATCCTGTTCTTTCAGGATGAAGGTAGTCACTGCTTTGGTTCACTCTGATGGGAAGGTTTGGGTCTTCCATGCAACTCTCATCAAGTTCCACAGGAGCTTCAGCATGATTTGGCAGCTTTTATATGCCCCCCTGTAGGGCACACTACAAAGGAAATGATATAATGAAACTTAAATTCAAATATAAAACATTTCTTCTTATTCACTATTCTTTAAAATTTAATGAGGATGATGCTATTAAAAGTAAGACAAAAACACTTGAACTGGCTGACAAAGCACACAAGTTACTGGTTAAGTGCTCAGAAACATACAGGCTAGTAGGATGATTCACACAATTAGCAAAGTTGGCACTATCTCTACAGTTCCAAAAGAAATTAACAGATGTTTCTGTGAGTGTAAGGAGGACTCAGCCATGATCTGGGACCTTCAAAAACCCCTGCTGATTCCACACAGGTATCTAAATTTATTCCATGCCCTTCTTTTACCCAAATTTAGCCCCACAGCACAAACATACTTAAATGCAAACATAACATTAAAACAAATTGCAGAGGCAATAAGCTCTGTCCCTAATGGGAAAGCTGATGACTCAAATGGATTTGGCATAGAATTTTACAAAACATGCTAACACCAGATTTCCCCCATTATGTTAGGCATGTTTAAACATTCTTTTAGAACTGACTGACCTGAGCTGCTACTTTATGCAGTGGTTATGGAGCCCCTTGCTGTCGGAGATCATCCCTCCATTCCCCATTAATTATAAGGTGCTATGTCATCATGTTTTATGCAGATGATGTGTTTCTGTTTCTCTCCTTTCCTGAAGAATCACTGCCTCCCTTGTTAAATCTCATTAATGCACTTATACCCTTTACACACTATATACACTATAAACTGGGACAATAGTGCGTTAAAGTCACATAATGTGACTTGAGTCCAAATTTTCTTAAAATCCAACCATTTTTTATTGCTGTAGAACAAATTAAATTCTATGAGATGTGATTCTTTGAGATCCCAAATTGATTGACCACAATGCTGCAACCCAAGACTTTTTTCAAGTTATTCGATTCTGTTGTTGAACTTTTTGTATCGGGCTCCAAAGTGCACTGCATCTCTAAAAAACATATAACCAAACCCATGCTTGAGGCAGGGAACTTTCCTAACCTTCTGCACCTTTATTCAACTGTTAACTCCATTGATGTATTGACAATATGCTTTTCCAAGTGAAGTCACTGCTTCCACCCTTTCATGGCTGGCAATAGAGCAGGATCTTCAACAGGAGCTCTCTGCCTGCTCTCCTTTTCTCACCAACCAAAGATTCAACAACCATTACAGGGATCAGCTTTATGGTTACCAGTTCTTTAAGAGTTTTGTGGCAAAACATCTAATCAGCACCTCTGTCTATGTTTCTTTCAGCCACAATCACACCTTCTCTCTATTGCTCACCCATAGTACCTTTGTGTTTTAGGGAAATAAAGGCATCCAAACTGTTGCAAACCTATACACTTTCACCAGCTTTGCACAGCTGAAGCAAAGTATAAACTTTCAGCTCACATTTCAACAGATTATGTCCACACAAATATATCACACTTGACTCCAGCCACCATAGAAAAGACAAATGCAATATTGCCAAAAGAAACATTTGAACCTTCTGGAAAAAATTGAAATATGCCTACCTTTGCCCAACTGCGGCAACCATTTCTGTCTTACTTATTGAGAGTGGTCTAACAACGTCCATTTAAATGTATGTGTTTGTACATACAAATATGTACAAACATGCATATCTGTTTGTACATATCTGTATACATGCATTTATATTTTTATATATCCTGTAAATAAGTATATACATATATTTTTCAGTCAATGTAACGCACTGTCGATATCCATTTTTTGGCTGGTGCTGATTATCATGTTAAGGTTATATTCATGAACAATGCCCCTGCCCCCTGAACAACACCCCCCCTCACCATTTGCACTACTTTGCACTGCCAGACACTTCAACCACATGTATATAATCCCTACCTCCTTTTAGATTGTGTTTTAACTTATTTGCTTTTATTCTATTTTTTTATTCTGCTATACCTCTATTATTATTGTTGTTGTTGTTGTTGTTGTTGCTGTTATTTTTCATGCTGTTTTTTTTTTTTTTTTTTTTTATTCTGCACCTGACACCAAAGCAAATTCCTAGTGTTGTAACCTGACCGTTACTGCACCTGGCAATAAAAATCTTTCTGATTCTGATTCTGATTCTGATTCTGATATTTTGTACCATTTAGGAGCATGGTTGTTGTTGTTGTTGTTGTTGTTAGTGTTTTTCATCGAATCTGTTTCTTCACGAGATCAGGGAATGTTAGACCCCTGCATTTTTGTGTTTCTTTTTTCCAAATATAAATTTCACAAATTATATACAATATATATGTACATATAACTACCACAAAACTTCCAATAGGTGGTACTGTAAGACACCCATAACACCAAAGTCTAGTCAGCAACAACAGCCATATCAACTATGGGCTAATACTTTTTACAAATTTTCCAACTAATAGATTTAAGAATATCTTTTATAAAAATAGCTGTAAAGGTTAAAGGTGTCCAAATATATGGTCTTTATGCCAATATGCCTATATAATATTTCTTCAATCCAGAAGCAGCAGAAAATTCAAGTAAATAATTATAGCTATTGTACACTGGACTAAAGTTTGTGATATGGCCTGCCATTCATAAGATTTTAATAATGATATACAATTATGCTCTGTTTTATATTTGTCTCATTTGCTTACCTTCTTTCCATTACTTCCTCCAAGCTATCTCGTTGTGTCCCTAAATTCTTAAAAGAAACTGTAATCTGCTGAGATATGTTTTTTTTTTTTTTTTTTACAAAGCCCATTTTGTAAACCACTGGAGTTTTCCTTTAATGTAAAGGTTAGTGTTTTTGTAGAAATGTAGCTGGTGACCTCGCAAAGCATATCAGAGTGTGGGTATGTTTTGTGCATGTGTGCGTCTGACCAAGTGGACAATGTCTTCCTGGTAAATCTGGTCCCTCCCCAGCAAGCCTACATGTGAGCAGCGGCTTATCAGTACCAACCAGAGTTTCCCTCACTCCTAACCACCTTCATTGCCTGAGAGGAAAATAAATTGCACCCATGCAGTTAATAAGAATAAAAAATATATTGTGACAGAGTCTCACACAGCCATAACAAATCCGACATATAGATGTGGCTGGTGGGGAGAAAAAGAGAGAGTGTTTGTGTGGGAGCTTCACCAGGAACTCATTGGTTTGAGACATCTCCCAGTATCAGATGAGGGTTCAACCACCTTCTCTTGATGAACAGCTGAGGTAGTCCCTGCCCTCTTCCATAAAGCCAAACAAACATTTTTTTGCGGTTAACCACCAGTTTCATGGGTGCACATTGAATTTATGACAAGACCCTGACAATGTCTATGCGAAGTAATTACATATTGAATGTTCTTTTTCTTCATTCGGCTCCTGGAGGGGAAAATCCATCTGTTGCACTCACAGATTGTATGGAGATGTGTCCTCAGGCCCTCAAACACAGCCATTTACATCGATATCAAAACAGGTAGGTGCAGGATGTCTGTGCCATGGTTATTTAACTCATGGCAACACTGCACATTGCGACATACTGTATGATTTAATAGAAATACGTTGTGGTGATATAGTAAATGATTTCTGAGAACTCCTTAGCAACACAGTGCTTTTCAATGATGTGTTTCCCAGGAAAATGAGCAGAAGTGGAGAAAGAAAGAATCACATGAGCTTGATTGGGGCCTTGAAGTATATACAGGTACCAGATAAATATAGTTTGAGACTAAAGAGAAATATAATTGATTATTAACAGAATTTTAAAAAATAATGTTGCTGTAGTTGTGAAAAGGGTAACTGTGATTCTATCACTCTGTAGCCATTCTTAAAGGAAGATTAAGATTTGATTAGCTCACCTCTCCATAAAGACAGGAAGCAGGATGGCTTTGTCTAAAGAGAAGAGCACGTCTACTAACAACTCAGACTTAGATCCCATGGAACTTTGAGTTCCAGACTGACAAGAAGCCTCTGGCTAACAAAGTAGACATAGTGGCATTTGACAAGGAGCAAAAGAGGACATTTGTAATACATGTGGCAATCCCAGCTAACAGAAACATCAGAAAGAAGGTGCATGAAATGATGGACAAGTACCAGGGACTCAAGAAACAGCCGGAACATACTTGGAAGGTGACAAAGTGATTCCTGTGGTAATAGGAGCATTAGGGGCTATGACACCCAAACTGGGAGAGTGGCTCCAGCAGATTCCAGGTGCAACATCTGAGGTCTCTGTCTAGCAGAGTGCAGTTTGGAGAACAACTTAGATACTGCTAAGCTTTAAACCAGGGGTCTCAAACTCAAATTGCCTGGGGACCACTGGAGGCAGAGTCTGGGTGAGGCTGGGCCGCATCAGGTATTCCACAAAAAAATCTTCTCAAACATCATTACTAACAGTTCTTTAAGTTCAACGGGTTCTTCTGAACATGAACTGTCCTGACCATGAATGGAACATTGAAGAATATGAAAGGTTCTTCTGAACATGGCTTCTCTTGCCTACTCCTTGCTGCCAGAGACCTGGCAGCACTTTCTCTCACATAGCTGAGCAACATTTGGCTTGAGGGAGGAAACAGTTGAGTTCCTCAGTATGGCTTGAAGATGATCATCAGTACGTCTGGACCTTTAGTTGGACTTTCAAGGTGGAGAACAGCTTTTCACACAAACATGTGCTCCCAAAAAGGCCCATGGTCTACTTGAACATTCGGGAAAGCTCAGGGAAGCTGGGGGTCAATTCTCTCAAAAATTGCCCAAGCTTGTCTGCTTTTCCACTCACCTCCCTGAACTTGGCTTTGAGGTCAGAGTTGCACTGCAGGTCAATGAGCTCCATTTGAAGCACAGGAGGGGCATCTTGCACATCAAAATAGAAGGGGTCCCCAAAAATTTGAAAAGTGTCTCTGTGCGTCGTGAAGTCTGCAAAACTGTGTTCAAATTCTTCCTGTAGCTTCAAAATGGCAAAATGGCAGCAACATACTTCTCACCACTGAATGGGTTGCCTGCATCCATGAGTGCCTTGCATGTTGGGAAATGACAAAGGTTGGTCTCAGAGAGCTGGGCTTTCCATAACACAAGTTTTGTGGAGAATGCTCTCACATTGTCATTGGCAGCGCTGACAAGCCTTGTAACTTCTTGTTCAGTACATTCAGTTCATGTGTGATGTCAACAAGAAAAGCTAAGTCCATGAGCCATTTGGGATCACTTACCACAGGAACAGCCACCCCATCCTTCTCCATGAAGGCTTTCACTTCTGCTCTCAACTCAAAAAATCTCTTCAAGACGTTTCCCCTGCTGAGCCAACGTACCTCAGTGAAGTAGAGCACATCATTACATCCTTATATATCATATTTTATATTCTTCAGATATATTATTATTATTATATTCTTCTTCTCCCTGGATCTGATTTGGTTGATGCATTTCACAATGACAGACATTGTCAAACTTGAGGCATTTGCTGCAAAGGGCCTGCTGATGGATAATGCAGTGCAGAGCAATGGCCTCCTCCAGACCCTCCTCTTCCAGTTTTATTTGAACAAGTGCCACCAGTCCATTTTTCCTCCCTGTCATTGATGGCACTTCATCGGTTGTTATTCCAACAAACCTCTTCCCTGGCAAACCTGCATCCACAATGGCATCACACAGTTGGTGAAATATCTCCTGAGCAGTGGTCTGGCCATGCATTGGAATTGCTGTGAGAAACTCCTCTATCACTTCAAAATTATCATCAACACCACGGACATACATTGCAAGCTGGGCAGAGTCAGTGATGTCTATGCTCTCATCAAGAGCGACTGAGTATGCATCAAAACATTTGGCTTTCTCAGGCAGTTGATCGTAAATGTTTCATGACAGGTCAGAGATGCACTCAGCCACAGTGTTGGGAGAAAGGCTAATGTTGCTAAACTGACCTTTCTTTTCCAGACAGACTATACTTGCAGCCTGTAATATGCACTTCTTGACAAATTTGCCTTCTATGAATGGCTTTCCTGCCTCAGCAGTCATCTCACTAACCATGTAGCTAGCTTTGACTGCTACATTATTTTCTTTGGTTGCTTTCTTGAAGAAATCTTGTTGCCTCAGTAAACATGTTTTAAGACATGATTGGGGCTGTGTGACAAGATATATATTCATTCCACTTGGTGTCACTCTCACAATAAAGTTTCAGTCAGCGACGCACAGAGAATGTAATTTCCACAATGTGCATCCATTTCGTCTTATGGTAACAACAGCAGGGCGGATAATGAACAGCCAGGTAGCAGTTGCTTTTTTTGTGCCCGCTATCCTGGCACTTTCTACCATCTACAAATGTCATGATGTTCATGTCATCATGAAAGACATGAATATCACGTGCCAAAAAGGCAACTGCTACCATGCTGTTGATTGGATCTTATGTAGAATTGAGTATATTTTACTATATAAACAATTTCAAAATTAAGCTGAAACCTTAATTATTAAAAACAAACCATTATCATAATTAAAACTTTATTAAACTGAATAGAGCCCCGATGAAATTATTTTTGTTGTTAAACTTAAAACAGAACTCTCTGATGAAATCTTCCCTTTTTTCAATTGCTACTCCCATTTTGGACTTGATTTCTCGCTTTACTTGGTTATTAAATGATTCAACTGCCTTCGTGAGAACACCAGTAGTTCTGTCCACAAAATTGTATTTATGGCAGACAGTCGAGTACTCAAATCCATTTTGTCTAAGCCATCATCAGTGTAAATCGTGCAACCAGCTACGATCTGATTGCAGATGATCGGGATCACTGTTTCGGCTTTTCTGTTGGGAATGACAGTAACGAATACCCTAGTAAGAGCCGTGTCAAACTTGACAATACACAGCGCATTCATTTGATTCCTTGGAGAATGCCCACGTTGAGACTTACATTTGTAGTTCATCATAGTCTTGTCAATCTGGACTATTTTTCCCCTGCCTCCCAATTTATTGCCTGTGAAATCCGGTTTAGGGATTCATCGCACAAGAGAGTTAATTGTTTTCAATACCATTTTCATTGATAGGTTCACTGACCTACAGATAACAGCGCGAGAACATCCAGCTGCTTACTTGGCAATGATTCTTAATATGGTTGGAATCTCTACATCCAAACCATAAAAGAATGTTCCCACACGAATAGAGGTGTATGCCTTGAACGTTTATCCCTGTTTAAACTCATAAAGGAGTTGCAGGCTGTATAGGGTTTCTTTCTAGGAATTAATAAATTTTCCTGAAGAAAACAATCAGTTGATATCCTGTAAGTCCGCCCACCTCCCTCTCAGTATTATCAATTGTAATATTTATTGTCATTTTTAGGGTATATTTTTATTTAAAATTTATTGGGAGAAAATTTTACATAAGGTTCACTTGGGGGGAAAATTTTACACAAGGTTCAGTTAGGGGGAAAATTTTTACACAAGATCTGTTCATTAGCCATTCATATAAAACTCACGGGCCGCACTAATATTAAACTTTCATATCAAGGTGGGGGCCACAAAATATCGTCCGGCCTGCGGGCCACGAGTCTGAGACTAAACTCTTCTTCTGTAGGAAAACTGTGACCACCATTTCTGCTTAAGCACAGATGTACCATTAATTTACTGTTGGTTCCCAAATTTCTATGCTGTGTATTTGTCCCTACTGACAATCAATGAAATAAATTTTGTCTTAGCCCATGTAAAAGACCTCTTATGTTTGTACTTTTAACAGTTTTATGAATCTGTCCCAATTGTGGTACAGCAGGAAATCTGCTTGAACAGTTTTAGCGGAGTCAGCTTCATGGCGTGTACATGGTGCACATGTTTTCGTGACTTCACTGGGCCTTTTTCCAGTATAAATATGAACCTTGTCAGGATCAGTCCTCATGGGGACCAAAGCCCTGTCCTAATGATGGAAAACATTTCTGAGGTCCTGGATAAGGTTATGGGTAAGGGTTAGGGTTAGGCTGTTCACAATGAATGGAAGTGCAATGCAATGTCCTAATGGAAGCTGTGCAAACCTGTGATAGTGTGCGTGAAAATTATGTTATAATTTCTGGATATGCACATGGTCACTGCACCTTGCTGTTCACTGAAGTAATTAAAATGTTGTTTTTACCATTGAATGAAATGGTTAAAGATGGTTTGTATGAGTATTTTGAATTCGTAACAAAACCATGATAGGTTTCCCCTTGCTTCATTATTACACAAATCTAAGATAATCCCACCCTGACTACAGAGCTGTACATAAGACACACATCAGAAATTGATATCTTTTTTTCACTATTGTAAAATCTGCATTTTAATGTATGATCTTTTAAAAAATGAATAACTACTTTAAAAGTGTAGTCTGACATTTTTGGGAATACATACATATATTATATATGCTATATGTTTAACAAAATAATGCAAGAAAAAATTAAAAAACAAATACGGTTATACATAGTGTGGATTTAGTTGTAGCATTTTGTATTTAGTTAGTACAGTAGATTGTTAACTAACATTACATAATACAAAATGGCTTTTGGAGTTTATGTGCAGTGTATTTTTCACATTTAGAGAAAGGCAAGCTTTCCCCTGCTTTCACTTTGCTAAACACATCACTTATTTTTATGTTGCTTTCACTTTTTGTTCTTTCAATCTCAGTTAATTTGCCATATTAGGAGGATTGTTGTGGCCCCATAAGCAGGTTACAACAACATAAACCTGAATTGAAAATTGAATTTGCTTTCTGAGTCATACTATTTTACTATAATCTCTCTCAAAAACAAGGTGTGTCTGTACCTTCATCCAGTCCTAAACACTCCAGGACAGCACCCTGAGGACTCTGCTAAACCTCTGCTGCTTTTGCGCCTCTGTCAGAGAGGAAATGGAGTCACTGGCTGGGGGGGGGCTGGCTTTGATTTTTCACGTCACACAGCATGTTATAGCAGCAGTGTGTGTGTATGCTATATATACTATATATATGTATGCTCGCTATACTACATATATGTTTTTATAATAAAAAGTTAAATTTAAAATGATAAATGTATTTATATTTATTATATACTGTATATATAATAATAATATTTTTTGCCTAATTTATTAAAAATTAAATATGGAAATGTCTTTCTGGAGTAAACCTGTGGCAAATGGATTGATTGGACACCTGTAAGATCACACAATTCACACTGTATGTCAGGACAAAAAATAGCAATGAAGAAGCCATAGACTCCAAGAGCTGTCTGTCGACCTCCATGATAACAGGAGCCTCAATAATTATGAGATAGAAGAAGTTTGGAACCAACAGGACTCTTCTTAGAGTTGGTGTTTCCTGTTAAACTGACTTCATGGAGGTGGACAAGAACCCAGCAGTCCTTCTAACAGAGCTTCAGAAGTCCTCTTCAAAACAATGAGAGTGAATGGCAATACACACAGTTGCATTTGGTTATAGCATTTGATATGCATTTGATATAGCCATTGTTCCTGGCTCTGTATACCTTTAACTATAATGTACATCATTACAACCTTTGTTGGTAACTAGTGTGCTTGAGTTAATTGAAATGTATTGTAGTAATGGCCTTGAAATTCATTTTTTGAATCACTACTCAATAGGAGCTAGTTTAGGACCCCCCCCACACACACACACACACACACACACACACACGCACCACCAAATAACACTTTATTCAGTAGTTTGTTTGCTCTTTTATGAAATGGAGGAACATAATTAATATTTCTCATTCACTCCTCAAACTCCTTTTTTCTCACCAAACACAAATGGCAGAGATACATGTTTTCCTACTGCCAGACACAACACAATTGTATTGCAGCCCTGCAGAACACTCCAACACACAGCGACAAGTGTCAAAGAATGCTCCAGCTACATTTACTTTCATTTCCTTCTGATTATGTCTTTCTCGTGTCTATGATTATTCCCAGACATTATGCTGGGCCTGTTCATTTCAGAATACATCATAAACAGTTTACACGTCATTAGTTTTGTTTTGATCATATTTGTTTGATGAAATGTCTCCCTGCATGGTGAGTGCTGGGGTTATTTACCCCATTTATAGGCCACAGGAACACCATGTAGAGTGTGCTATCTTGCATTGTGTGATTAATTGCCATGGCTCTGTGCTTAACTTTGAATGAGACTAACAGAAGGTACACTATAATAATGTGTGTGTGTGTGTGTGTGTGTGTGTGAAGTGCTGTTTGTGTGATCAGTTTATTAATCTATGCCAATAAGAGGATAGGGAGTTTGCAGAGGATGAGCATTAACTGCACCCGTGACTACAAAGTAGAAGGGTCGTAGTAAATGCTGAAGTCAAAGCTTCAGAAAACTTCTTTTGTTTGCTTGTGTTCTTGCCTTCACTTCAGGACTTACTACTATAATGACCTGGATGGCTGAGAATCTACCAAGCCAAGGTAAAAGGGTAGTTCATGTGTGCTGTGCATGTGTATTTATATGTGACATGTCCTGTGCAAATGTCCTACAGAGGGCAGCAGAACTAACACCAGAGGATGATGTTATACACTGCTCAAAAAAATAAAGGGAACACTTAAACACAATGCAACTCCAAGTCAATCACTTCATCACATCACATCACATCACATCAAACTGTCCACTTAGGAAGCAACACTGTTTGCCAATCAATTTCACATGCTGTTGTGCAAATGGAATAGACAACAGGTAGAAATTATAGGCAATTAGCAAGACACCCCAAACCAAGGAGTGGTTCTGCAGGTGGTGACCACAGACCATTTCCCACTTCCTATGCTTTCTGGCTTTCTGATGTTTTGGTCACTTTTGAATGCTGACGGTGCTTTCACTCTAGTGGTAGCATGAGACGGAGTCTACAACCCACACAAGTGGCTCAGGTAGTGCAGCTCATCCAGGATGGCACATCAATGCAAGCTGTGGCAAGAAGGTTTGCTGTGTCTGTCAGCATAGTGTCCAGAGCATGGAGGCATTACCAGAAGACAAGCCAGTACATCAGGAGATGTGGAGGAGGCCGTCGGAGGGCAACACCCAGCAGCAGGACCGCTACCTCTGCCTTTGTGCAAGGAGGAACAGAAGGAGCACTGCCAGAGCCCTGCAAAATGACCTCCAGCAGGCCACAAATGTGCATGTGTCTGCTCAAACAGTCAGAAACAGACTCCATGACGGTGGTATGAGGGCCTGACGTCCTCAGGTGGGGGTTGTGCTTACAGCCCAACACCGTGCAGGACATTTGGCATTTGCCAGAAAACACCAAGATTGGCAAATTCACCACTGGCACCCTGTGCCAGATGAAAGCAGGTTCACACTGAGCACATGTGACAGACGTGACAGAGTCTGGAGAAAGTTCTGCTGCCTGCAACATCCTCCAGCATGACTGGTTTGACAGTGGGTAGGTAATGGTGTGGGGTGGCATTTCTTTTGGGGGCCACACAGCTCTGTGTGCTCGCCAGAGGTAGCCTGACTGCCATTAGGTACCGAGATGAGATCCTCAGACCCCTTGTGAGACCATATGCTGGTGCAGTTGGCCCTGGGTTCCTCCTAATGCAAGACAATGCTAGACCTCATGTGGCTGGAGTGTGTCAGCAGTTCCTGCAAGACGAAGGCAGTGATGCTATGGACTGATCCGCCCGTTCCAAAGACCTGAATCCAATTTGAGCACATCTGGGACATCATGTCTCGCTCCATCCACCAATGCCACGTTGTACCACAGACTGTCTAGGAGTTGGTGGATGCTTTAGTCCAGGTCTGGAAGGAGATCCCTCAGTAGACCATCCTCCACCTCATCAGGAGCATGCCCAGGCCTTGTAGGGAGGTCATACAGGCACATGGAAGCCACACACACTACTGAGACTAATTTTGACTTGTTTTAAGGACATTACATCAAAGTTGGATCAGCCTGTAGTGTGTTTTTCCACTTTAACTTTGAGTGTGACTCCAAATCCAGACCTCCATGGGTTAATGAATTTGATTTCCGTTTCTGTTGTCAGCACATTCGACTATGTAAAGAACAAAGTATTTAATACGAATATTTCATTCATTCAGATCTAGGATGTGTTATTTTAGTGTTCCCTTTATTTTTTGAGTAGTGTATTATATCATATAACATACAAACACACACAAATAGAGAAGGCATGTCACAGAATATAATTGCACGATCACTATTCCAGTGATCTATGGTGCACATAAATTTCTCATGTACATTCAGTAACATTTATACCTTTGCTATGGGTCAGGAGGTAGAGGAAGTTTTTCAGTTTTTTTATCAGACAGCCAATGGTTCCATTCCTAGATCCTCCAGTCTATGTGTCCTTGAGTGACCCCCAGTTTGCCATTGGTGGGTGAATGTGGCTTGTAGTGTAGAAATGTTTTGAGTGGTTGAAGTATACAATTGCTACAAATTTATAAAATGTTGATTGTTTCTTGTTGTAAGTATTCAAAACTATAGAAATTATATAATTTTGAAGTTAGGGGCTGTTTAGTGTTATTTAATATAATCTAAAATGTTGCTGAAAGATAACACTTCTTGCTTGTTGAATGTGGTCTTCAGTACACCACCAAAAACACTTTTTCAAAGTAGACAAAATAGATTGAACTTGAACTTCACAATATTGAAATATTCAGCAGAACAGCTGACCATGTTTGAAACCACTGCAAAGAAGAAATTAATTGTATTAGTCTGGATTTTAGACATACTGAGATCATGACTTCCCATTCTACCTGGAATAACTTTCATGAGCGACCCACCAAACAAATTCAAAATTCTTATATTTCAAAGGAATAAAATATTGTCGCTTTTTATTCATTTACATATTACACAACATTTAATGTAAATTTTATTTTTCTTGCTATAATTGTGTATTGTTACTGTCAGAAATTTAAACAAATATGTGGCTTTGCTTTCACCCTTCCGTCTACTTCATCCAAAATCAGCTCCCTGGAGCCTTCCTCCAAAGATTATGTTGGCCTTTCCCAGATGTGATGCTTACTGTCTGAAGCAGTCTGCAGGGATGTTTTCGGTTATTATTGTGGTGTAAGATAAACCCCCTGACCAACTAGGCATAGACGGGAGGGTACTGCATGACTTTACAAAATTCTGTGGCAACCTACTTCATTAAGTGCTACATTGTCCAAATCTGACAGGCTGACATGACAGGCTATAGTCACAGAAAGTGAGTTTCCATCCAAATGTAGCATAAACTTTAACAAACTCTGAGAAATTGCGCAAAAACAAAATATATATATATATTAAAAAAAAAATCTCCCTCTCGCCCACCTGGGCGGTGTTTTTTCCTTCAGACTCAGGTCCTCTACCAGAGGCCTGGGAGTCTGAGGGTTCTGCGCAGGATCTTAGCTGTTCCTAGCATTGCACTCTTTTGGACAGAGATCTCTGATGTTGTTCCTGGTATCTGTTGGAGCCATCCTTCCAACTTGGGGGTCACCGCCCCTAGTGCCCCGATCACTATTGGTACCACTGTCGCCTTCACACCCCACATTTTCTCTATCTCCTCTTTCAGCCCTTGGTATTTCTCAAGCTTCTCGTGTTCTTTCTTTCTGATGTTGCTATCGCTGGGGATTGCTACATCTATTACTACCACTGTCTTCCGATGTTTATCCACCACCACTATGTCAGGCTGATTGGCCATCACCATCTTGTCAGTCTGGATCTGGAAGTCCCACAGGATCTTGGCCTGTTTGTTCTCTGTCACCTTTGGGGCTGTCTCCCATCTGGACCCTGGGACCTCCAGTCCATACTCTGTACAGATGTTCCTGTATACTATGCCCGCTACCTGCTTATGCCGCTCCATGTATGCCTTGCCTGCCAGCATCTTACACCCTGCTGTGATGTGTTGGACTGTCTCAGGGCCTTCTCTACATAGCCTGCACCTGGAATCTTGTCTGGTGTGGTAGATCCCGGCCTCTATTGCTCTGGTGTTTAGGGCCTGTTCCTGTGCTGCCATGATTAGTGCCTCTGTGCTGTCTTTCAGTCCAGCCTTTTCCAGCCACTGGTATGTTCTGTCCATATCAGCCACTTCTTCAATTTGTCGGTGGTACATGCCATGCAAGGGCTTGTCCTTCCATGATGGGCCCAGTGGTTCCTCATCCCTTCTGGGCTTTTGTTGCCTGAGGCATTCACTTAGGAGTTGGTCCTTGGGGGCCATTTTCTCGATGTATTCCTGGAGGTTCACTGTTTCCTCCTGGACAGTAGTTCTGACACTTACTAGTCCTCGGCCCCCCTCCTTTCGCTTTGTGTACAGCCTCAGGACGCTGGACTTAGGGTGGAACCCACCATGCATGGTAAGGAGCTTCCTTGTCTTGATATCAGTGGCTTGTATCTCTTCCAGTGGCCAGGATATTATCCCAGCCGGGTATCTGATCACTGGCATGGCATAGGTGTTAATGGCTTGGATCTTATTTTTGCCGTTCAGCTGACTTTTCAGGACCTGCCTTACCCTCTGGAGGTATTTGGCTGTGGCTGACCTTCGAGCTGCCTCCTCATGATTACCATTTGCCTGTGGGATCCCCAGGTATTTGTAACTGTCCTGCACATCTGCAATGTTCCCTTCCGGTAGGTCAACCCCCTCGGTTGTGATCACCTTTCCTCTTCTAGATATCATCCGCCCACATTTATCTAGTCCGAATGACATCCCGATGTCTTTGCTGTAGATCCAAGTGAGGTGAATCAGGGAATCAATGTCACGCTCATTCTTCGCATACAGCTTGATGTCATCCATGTAGAGGAGGTGGCTGATGTTTGTTCCGCTTCGGAACTGGTACCCATAGCCACTCTTTGAGATGATCTGGCTGAGGGGGTTTAGGCTTATGCAGAACAGCAGGGGGGACAGAGCATCTCCTTGGTATATGCCGCATCTGATGCTCACCTGTGCAATTGGTTTTGAGTTGGCCTCCAGAGTCGTGTTCCACAGCCTCATCGAGTTCTGGATGAACTCTCTTAGGGTCCTATTGATGTTGTACAGCTTTAGGCACTCCAGTATCCATGTGTGCAGCATCGAATCATAGGCCTTCTTGTCGTCAATCCAGGCAGTGCACAGGTTGGTGTTCCTCATCTTGCAATCTCGGGCAATCGCTCTGTCCACCAGTAGCTGGTGTTTGGCTCCTCTGGTGTTACTGCCTACACCTTTCTGTGCTCTGCTCATGTATTGCTCCATGTGCCTACTCATCTTAGCCGCTGTGATGCCTGATAGGAGCTGAGGCAGGTTATAGGCCAGTAATTGGATGGTATTGTTCCCTTCTGGGGGTCCTTCATTATGAGGACTGTCCGGCCTTGGGTTAGCCACTCTGCTAGGCGTTCATGGAGTGCAGTCAGCTTCTTGAGCCAGTAGGTGTGTATCATGTCAGGCCCTGGGGCTGTCCAGCTCTTCATTTTGGACACTCTGGTTTGGATGTCTGCTAGCGTGATGACTACTGGGCCTTGTTCTGGGAGTTGGCTGTGTTCTGCTTGTAAGTCTTTCAGCCACTGGGCATTGGTGTTATGGGTTGCCTCTTTCTCCCAGATACTCTTCCAGTATTGCTCAGTCTCAGCCCTGGGTGGCTCCGTTGCCATCCTGTTACCCTGCCATTGAGAGTAGACCTTAGCTGGGTTGGTGGAGAACACCCTGTTTATTCTCCTGGTCTCTCCCTCTCTTGTGTACCTCTTTAGGCAGGTAGCTAGGGCTGTGAGCCTTTGCTTAGCAGTCTCCAGTGCCTCAGCTGTAGGCAGCTTGTTGTATTTCCCGGGCTTCCTTACATTTAAACCCCTGCTCAGTTCTGTTAGGAGGCTGACTTCTTACCGTGCCGCCACGATTTTTGCCTCTCCTCCATGGGGCTCGCTCCTTCTGGCTACCATTCATTGTGTTCATCTTGTAGCCAAGCATCTCTAGGATTACTGTTGCCGCTGCATACATCAGCTGATTGGTCTCAGTGATGGTGGTGGTAGGGACAGTTAGAAGTGCTGTGTTTACATCCTCCAGTAGAGACTGGTCTGGTACTTTGTTCTTTAGCCTTGGCAAGGAGGAGCTAGTTGAGTTCCTCCAGGACTTCATGATTCTCTCTCTCAGGTCAGCTGCCCTTGCATTCAGTTCGTCTTGCCTTGGGGCTTGGTACCCAATCTCGATATTTGGGGATGATGATGAAACCACCCCCAAGTTGACTGGCGTCCTGGCTCCCCCCTTGCAGTAGCATATTGTTTCTACCGTGGATGAGGTACACCGCTGTACCTCCTCAATCTCTAGTTCCGATAGCAACTTCCTCTTGCGGATGTTCGAGCACTGAGCTAAGAGCTGTTTCTTAGTCAGTGAGGATGTGGGGTTACGTAGCAACCACTTCTCCCACATCCTCTGCATGTACCCTCTCTCGCTGGGGTTACTCCCGTAGTAACACTCCATCAGTACCATGTTCTCTGTCCTGCTCCATGAATGTGTTGTTCCAGTAGCCAACTTACCATCAGGGTGCCCTGGTTCCCTAACACCTGACACGGACCTTGTTGTCCCGGGCTTCGTCCGAGCCGGTATGACTCTATTATTTATTGTTTCGCTCATATTGAGGTGTGTAGGCATGTATCGCAAAGTGCCTTGCCTAAGGGCCAACCTGGGATTCGAACCGGCAACCTCCGGCAGCGGTGTAAACCACTGAGCTATCCCAGCCGATGTATATATATATATAAACATGATGAAAATATGGCATTTTTATGTCTGTTTTTAACCTTGGCCATTTTGCCACTTACCTTTGTGCCATTTAAGCTTATTCACTATAACTGAACTGCTTTAGTTTATGTAAAACTTGAAAAATAGGGTAATGGTATTCTTCACATTTTTGGCATGTGCACCGATTAGCTGTTTGTAGAATACTGAGGTTTCATTTATTATAGCTTACTGGACATGTTAGTTGCTGTTGATAAGAACTCTAGCTTTGGTATTAGTCTATGGAGTTGAAGTTGAGGAGTTTGATTTGTGGAGAGAACAACAGATTTAAGCAGGCTATAACACAGAAGAGGTTGAAGCAGTTGCATTGCCAGCTACTGCTGATCACTTGCCCACAATCAGTTAATTGGCAGGTTGAGTAAAACTGGGTGCTGGCAGCAGGTTCAGCCTCAGCTTTGTTTTCTCTCTTTATCTGTTGACAGCAATTCCAAAGGAAATTGATTCCCTGGCTTCTGGATTATACAGGAAGCTGTTAACACCTGCTGGGCATTGCTGCCTGTCGCACCTCCTCCGGTGCCCATGGGTCAGCTGCAAGGTCATCGGCCAGAAACCACCATTCACCAACGTTTCACTCCTTTAATTCTGGTACGTCTCCTGGTGGCGGAGCAGTGATAAATGATAGTGGTAAATCCAACATAATAATCATTTGTTGGGTGAACATATAAAAAATATGGAAAGTATTTCCACCCAATTATAATACGCTCATTTAGCAAGAGACAGTTTTGTTGAGTGAAATTAATGTAAACATGCCGAATAAACATAATGTCGGCATTACTGTTACTTAATTACATGGGGGCTAAATCCAACATTAACATAAAGGTTAATTCAACATATTTACCCATGTTTAATTTAAGTATGGGTGACCCAATTTAATGGGGTAGGTACAACTATATTTTAAAATGATACAACACAACTAATTTATTAACAACACAACTAATTAACTGTGCTGATCAGACAAGACTTTATGTATGTTTGACATTCACAAATACTTTAGTTGAGAGTCCTTTCAGTCATATGAAAATCAATAGTAATAATTAAATAAAAGTAAATTCTGACATCAATATTTATTTTAAACAATGTAAACATCTGTCATCCTAGTTTACAACAGTTGATATCAATTTAGGAAAAAAAACTCCAAAAAGCAAACAGGATTTCTTGAGATTGAACTTTATTGCCCATGAAGAGGCAAACAGAAAAACATCTGGCTCTGCAAAGAATTTTAAATACAATAAAAATAAAAGTGCATTCTTGTGCATCCATGAATTTTAAATAAAAATAAATGAATAATAAAATTCTCAAAATGTATCTGTATACTACAGAGCCCTCTATTTATGGAGTCAATCTGTTTCATCTGATTTTGAATTAAAAATTAAGTAGAATTGTTGCCATTGAATATTAATGCATTGAAATTGTGTATCTGAATTGCTTTTTACCCTGAATTTACTGCTTCAAATTTTCAATAACAATTTTTCACTATTTTCATATTCAGAGTCAAAATTTCATGTTTTAAAAAATTCTAATAAGATACATTTATTTTGCTTAAAAATTCAATGTTAAAATATAGTTTAAAATTCAATTGATAAATTTTCAAGCAGCCAAATTCAAACGGCAACATTCAGTGTAGAAATATGCAGTCTGAAATTCAATTTGAAACTGCTGAGATCCCACACTGATAAAAACAAAGTGCTTGATCTACTTAAAAAAGTAATGCAACTTTTTGCATCATTTTATCCTGTAGATCAAACAATAGTAGTCTTTGTATGTGTAACATTCATTTTGCAAGTACAGTCAACTTACTTTTGCAAATAAAGTCAACTCAATGGTATTAAGTTGTCTTCACTTGCAAAAGTAAGTTTGAGTTTGTTACTAGCAGAAGTAAGTTGATGTTAGTAGCAAAAGTAAGTTGATGTTACTAGCAAAAGTAAGTTAATGTTAGTAGAAAATTTAAGTTGACTGTACTTGCAAAAGTAATGTTGTGCATACAAAGACTACTCTTGTTTGATCTATGAGATAAAATGATGCAAAAAGTTGCCTTACTTTTTCTCTGTAGATAAAACATGATATATTTTTGTTATGGTGATCTACTTAAATTAAGCATGAAGCATCAAGCGTGTTGGTCAATCTGCCCAATATAATAATTAACATTTTGGCCTCATGGTGCTAGGAAAAAACTTACGTGAGAACAAAATTAAGAGGGTGAATTCCCTTTAAATCATAAGTACACTCAGCAAATTGTGTGAGAGTTCCACTAGAGGAAAGGTCAAAAAAAGGGAAAAAAAAGGTCACCATAATCAAGAGGCCATAAGTCAACAAAATTGACATGTTTTATTGCTGACAAATTCTTGTAAACAAGCACACACATGTCAATGTATACTGCCATTGAACTGGGCAATAAATGAGTTTACTGTATAGAGCTGCTACTATTAGTTGTTTAATTTCTATGTTTCCTACTCAATTTAAGGATTTTTAATTGTTAATTAATCTTTGAGTCATTTAAATAAAAAAACATCCAAATTCAGCTTCTCACATGAGAATATATTAATATTGGTCGGGATAAAACAAGACATTCTAAGTTGCATCTTGGGCTTTGGGAAACAGTGATAACACATTTTTCAAAATTTACTCACATTCTATAGAACAAAGTATTCATTGAAAAAAAAAAGAAGACAGATTGTACAATAATGCCAATTACTGTTAGTTGCAGCCCTAACACTGTATACTCTGGAAAAATGGTCTGGACATCTGGTATTAATTATCAAACTTAAAGGGGCTTGTTTACCTTGTTTAACAATAGTTACAGTGTTGCAACATTTTAGTGTATTCATGAGATGGAACATTGTATATACCAAAGACACTTTGATAAGAAAATAAGACCACAAACTCCATTATACTGACAACATTGGAACCAACTAGCACCATAAGACAATGCCAGTGACCCAACACATAACTCATGGGATTCAAATCCTATTACATAATGGTTCTTCAAGTGAACTTTGGCAAACATATCCTCCAAAACAAACATTCATTATGTCTACCCTGATGAAGCACTCGCAGGGATGAAACTCCACCGACAGCCTGACCTTAAAGGTTTGAACATCCTAAGCAAATGACAGTTTCATTCAAAATCTGACCAATATACTGATAATGCAAAAAACATAGCACCTCACAAAATATAAAACTGTACAGCGTTTTCCTGTTCTGTGTAGATCTGCCTCCTGTAGCAGTACCTGAAAAGCTGCTTGACCACCTAAGGTCACTTAAAATGATTCCCTTGAGCTGAGCTGAATTCTATCAGCCATTTGAAGTGACATCTGACTGACATCATCAACACAAAACAAATTTAAGCAGCATACACATGAGCTTCAAAAATGTAACCTGACGAAGTGCTTTTGGAAAACCTGTGAAAGTGCAATGTATAACCAACAACTGTAAACCTTGGCAAGAAACTTCAGCAATGTCTGTATGGCTTCTAGGCATGTAAACTGACCTTCAGATCGTGGACCTTGGAGGATACCTTTTGGCTGACATCCTCCAGCTCTAGGAAGATCTTCTGAAAAACCTCAAAAGGTGTATTTCAGTTTGTTAGGGTACCTTAGTTCCAAGGCGTAGATGAGGCCCATCAGGTAGGTACAAGCATGTGCGACATCAGGGATACCAAAAAGGACCTCTGCTCCCTCGACGGCTATTCCAGCCTGCTTCTGGAGATCTCCATCTCTGGCTTTGCTGACCACAAAGATGTTGAGGACATGTGTAGTAAGGACCTCTTGTACAGTCATAACATCATCATCATCAAAAACCTGTTAAAAAACACCAGAATATATAACACCCTTTTGTATAATAACGTGAAGGATGCATACAGTATAGCTCTCTTGGTGCTCTTACTTTCTTTTGAAACAGTTTTCTTTACCTTGTAGTCCTTGATTAGCTCCTCTGTCTTTTCACCAAGGTAGAGAATGAGGCCTCTGATGACAGCTTCTCAGGGTTTACACAGGGTTAAAATTTTTCAATTGATTGAAAGATTTCAAAACAAAAAGGGCACTCAGGCCAGTTAAGTGTCTTCACTCCCGTTCAGAAATGTGGAGGCATATTCTGGGAGTGTGCCCCCCTTCTAAAATCCAAGAAAACAGACTTAAATCAACAAGCCAACCGTGATGACGTAGTGACCACCGGCACTGCTGAGAACTGAGAAAAAATAAAATAAAATGACTCATTCCTTTATATCTGAGTTATTGTCTGAGATAGTTCAAGATGGCGCCACGGTAGGCAGCCTGTTACCCAGCTCGTAGTTTTCCCTCTTGTTTTCTTGCATTTTCTGTGATTTAAGTTCTTTCCCAACTCTCTGGGTCGTGACATTCCTTTTATTCCTAAAAACACTATGGACCTGCTAAGTTTGGAAAGAGTAGTAGCATGTCTTCTACTCTTTTTGGGACTTTTCGTTACATTCACATCAGCAGAACCTGTGAGCCACCCCATTGTTTACAGCCAGGATCAGCTGTTAGCATGGAGCAACAGGAGGGTACTCCCGGAGGAGCGACCCGAAATTCCAAAGGAATTACGGCGTCGGAGAAGGGGCTGCAGGGCTGGAGCGAAGTACTGGGATAGAAGGAGACGGTACAAACCGAGCATTCCATCTGTTCTTATGGGTAACGTAAGATCTTTACCCAACAAGATGGAAGAGCTGACGGCGCTAACCAGACTGCAGTGGGAGTACCAGCAGAGCAGCCTCCTGCTGTTCACGGAGACTTGGCTCACGGACCACACACCGGACTCCGTCATAACTTTGGATGGCTTTCAACTGGTGAGAGCGGACCGGAGCGCGAGGGAGAGCGGTAAGAGGAGAGGTGGGGGACTGGCGATGTACGTGAATGAGAGATGGTGTAACCCAGGACACATCACCGTGAAGGAGCAGCGCTGTACCAAAGACATTGAACTGTTAGCGGTTAGCGTTCGGCCATACCACCTGGCTCGGGAGTTTTCACATGTTATTGTGTTGACTGTGTACATCCCACCCTCGGCCGACGCTACGGCAGCCTGCAAGGACATTCACACCACTGTCTCTCAACTGCAGACGGCACATCCACAGTCCCTTATCATTATCTCCGGGGATTTCAACCATGCCTCGCTCTCCACCACTCTCCCCAACTTCACCCAGTATGTTGAATGCCACACAAGGGACAATAAAACCTTGGACTTGCTGTTTGCCAACACAAAGGAGGCTTACAGCTCATCCCCCCTCCCCCCGCTTGGCCACTCAGACCACAACCTGGTCATCCTTTACCCCACCTACACCCCCATGGTGAAGAGGAACCCCCCCACCAAGAAGGTGATAAGGATGTGGTCTGAGGACTGCAGTGAGGCCCTGAGGGACTGCTTTGAATGCACAGACTGGCAGGAACTCTGCAGGCCCCATGGTGAGGACATCGACGCCCTCACACACTGCATAACAGATTACATTAACTTCTGCGTGGAGAACACTGTGCCAACCAAGAAGGTGCGGTGTTTCTCCAACAATAAACCATGGGTGACCCCAGAGCTGAAGGCCCTGCTGAATGAGAAGAAGAGGGCTTTCAAATCCGGAAACAAAGGAGAACTGAGGAGAGTGCAAAAGGATCTAAAACACAAGATCCGGGGGGCCAAGGAGAGCTTCAGGAGGAAGATGGAGGAACAGCTTCAGCAGAGCAAAGTCCGAGAAGTCTGGAGAAACATGAACAAAATCTCTGGCCACTTTGAGGACAATGGAGGAGCCACAGCCTATGCTGACCGGGGGTGGGCGAACGACCTGAACCTGTTTTTCAACAGATTCGACTCTGGGTCACCCAACACCTCCCCTGCCCCCCAGCTTCCTGCCCCCTCCTCTCCCAGTGCAGCACCATTGCTAACTGCACTCTCCTTACACCTCCCTGCTTCACCCCCATCCCCACATCCACACACATACCCATCCACAACAAAGCCGGCCACATCCCCTCCCCCACCCCAGCTCAGCCTCCACCTCACAGCGAATCAGGTGAAGTCAGCTCAGGAGGACTAAGATCAGGAAGGCAGCAGGTCCAGACGGAATCAGCCCCAGACTGCTCAGGGACTATGCAGACCAGCTCTGTCAGGTGGTCCTGCATATCTTCAACCTGAGCCTGAGTCTGGAGAGGGTTCCTGAACTGTGGAAGACTTCCTGCGTGGTTCCTGTGCCCAAGATCACGCATCCCAGGGAGCCCAATCACTTCAGACCTGTGGCCCTGACTTCGCACCTGATGAAGGCCATGGAGAGGCTCATCTTCCATCACCTCTGCCTACTGGTGAACTTAGCGCTGGATCCCCTGCAGTTTGCCTACCGGCCCGGCATTGGGGTGGATGACGCCGTCATCTACCTGCTACACCGATCCCTCTCTCACCTGGAGCAGGTAGGGAGCACTGTGAGGGTCATGTTCTTTGACTTCTCCAGTGCTTTCAACACCATCCAGCCTGCACTGTTGAGAGGGAAGCTGGAGGCAGCTGGAGTGGACGAGCAGCTGACTACATGGACCATTGACTACCTCACCAACAGACCACAGTACGTGAGGCTCCAGAACTGTGTGTCTGATGTGGTAGTCTGCAGCACGGGGGCGCCACAGGGCACAGTCCTCTCACCCTTCCTGTTCAGTCTGTACACTTCGGACTTCAGATATAACTCAGACCACTGCCACCTACAGAAGTTCTCGGATGATACGGCCATCATTGGATGTGTATCGGACGGGAACGACCGGGAATACAGGGGGGTCATCAGGGACTTTGTTAACTGGTGTGAGGTCAGTGCTCTGCAGATCAATGCCCGCAAGACAAAGGAGATGGTGATAGACTTCAGGAGGAAGTCACCCCCTACCACACCAGTGACCATCCAGGGAAGAGACATCGAGACAGTGGACTCGTACAAGTACCTGGGCGTTCATCTCAATAACAAACTGGACTGGTCCACAAACACAAATGTCCTGTACAAGAGGGGCCAGAGTCGACTCCACCTGTTGAGGAGACTGAGGTCCTTTGGAGTCTGCAGGACTCTGCTGAAAACTTTTTATGACTCTGTTGTGGCATCCGCCATTTTCTATGCAGTAGCCTGCTGGGGGGGTGGATGCACCGACAGAGACAGGAACAGGATCGACAAACTAGTGCGGAGGTCGAGCGCCATGCTGGGATGTCCCCTAGAGTCTGTGGTTGTGGTGGGTGAGAGGAGGATGTTAACGAAGCTGACATCCATCATGAACAACCCCCATCACCCTCTGCATGAGACCGTGGGTGCGCTGAGCAGCTCCTTCAGTCAGAGACTGAAACACCCTTGTTGCAGGAAGGAGCGCTTTCGCAGGTCATTCATCCCAACAGCAGTTAGACTCTACAACGCATCATGATGCTGAGAGTCACTCGGTCACTTCACTGCCACCCTACAGCTGACACACATATTTATTTATCTATTTACCCAACACCTCTACAAACCTCCACCCGAATTGCATACTGTGTATGCTCTGTTGTTTGTATATGGTGTTTTTTTTGTATAAATTTCTCAATGCCCTACTGTATATACCGTTCCCTTTAAATGCTGTTAATTTATGTGACACATTTAACTGCCGTGTTTCCTTTCCTGTAAGGGAGCTGAGGTAAACGCACAAATTTCCCCATCGTGGGATCAATAAAAAGTTTTCTATTCTATTCTATTCTATTCTATTCCACACATAATTATGTTAATATTGCTATGATACGTGCTGAAAATGCTTATAAGTGTATTATAGTAATGAACAAATTGAAAAATACACAAAAAGGCTATTTATAATTTTTAGCCAGTAAAAAATCTTTCTGACCAGAAGATTTGAGCCAAAAAGTTAAGTTTGAACCCTGGTTGTACAGTGAGTACATGCCTCATTTAACATGTCCAGGGTCTCATCAAGTTTCTTCCCAACAGCGCCTCCCTTCCTCCTGTAGAGGCTCAACAGTCTGGGTGTGTATTGGTCCAACTTCCCTAGGAATGTGGATAGTGGCTTCAGTGTGATCCTACGGAATTCCTCCTCGATCTGCAAAAGAGGTCAGAGGAGAGATAGACAAACACCATGAAAAAAGAATTACAGAGACACAGGGCAACAGAAACAGATCAGAGGTAGAAAATTGACCCTAAGGCTACACTGAAAGCAATATTTAAGTGGTCATGTGTTTTGCAAGGAATGTTACACCAGAACAAGGCCATCGAGCTTTGAAGTCAATCACAGCTGGTTTATTGAGGATTACATCATTTCGATGTAATGAAAAGGTTTTCGCCATCTTTTCATTGATGATTTTGGTGTTGTCTCTCTTCTTGTACTCAGAGAAGCTCTATTCTCTCCTTTTCAAGGGTTTCATCAGTTTCACCTTGAGGATGTGGTGGGAGATAGTTTACCTCAGATTTCTTTGCTTTTTTCAAGCTTTTAGTTGGAGGTCCATCTGCAGCTGATTTTCTCTTCCGACAGTTTACATTTAGTTCTGGTAATCCAAGGTGTTTCACCTTTGCTCTGAAATTGCCAACCTTGTATTTCAGGCTGTTCTGCCAACCATGTATATCATTGGATGACACGGGGTCCCTCAAACAGGGGTGTTTCATGACCAGGGCCTCAGCAACCTGCTCCCTTTGTGCTCGAGAAGGATAGGCAGTGTAGACAAAAATGCTGTCTGCTAGTTTGTCTAGAATGTTGGGTTTTACTGAAGGGTTGCTGAGTAGGGTTACATCCTTTCTGTAAGCTTAATTTGCAGTTTGTAGAATGAGCTCTGTGTCAAAGGAGAAGGTAGGAATCTCAAACTAAGCTGGCCAAGATGAAGAACGAAGAGAGGAGGCGCTCTCTGGAGAAGACTGAACTATGGTCTCTGGAGAAGTCAGAAGTATGGTATCACTGGATGGATGGGAAGAACTGGAACGGACATCTTCTGATGACTCAGCACAACTGCTATCAAAGCTTTCCTGGAGTCCTTTGGCATTCAAAGAATCTTCAAATGTTAGTGTGATCACTGGTGAAGTAAGAACCACCTTGATGGTGTCTTTTACTTCATTTGTTTCCAGGAGAGTGAAAAATTGATCATCAAATTCCTGGTCCTGGAACTGCAAACTAAAATCTTGTTCAATTGCAAATGTGTCCTGTACAATATGCTTCAATTCCTCCATGGTCGTCGGGGTTTCTGGAGGGCAAGGAAAGCTTGCGAATTTCCTGTTGTAGTATGACTCTAAGTCTGGCAGACATGTTGATTATTCTATAAGAGGGGGGATAAGAGGAGACAGAAAAAAGGTTCTGTTGAATTTTGGCATACAAACAATAAAATTACATCTTATTACAAGGGAATAAGTAGAACCTTCTATCTCAACCCTCCTATTATGTTAGCTTCTCATGAACAACAATGAAGTTTGTGGGTTAGGGTTGGGGGGGGCAGGGTGAGGGTGTGAGAGGATTTAACTTTATTTTTTTATTTTATTTTTTCTATTTTTATTTTGTATTTTATTTCTTATGTTTTGTAAGCGCTTTGAGACTTGTTCTTCAGGTGAAAAGCGCTCTATAAATACAGTTCAGTATTATTATTATTATTATTATTATTATTATTATTATTATTATTATTACTACAAATTGAGAGAGAAAGAGGGATAGAGGTAGGTGGAGAGAGAGACAGTGACAGAAAGACACAGGTAGACAGACAGACATATAGATGGACAGATAGATATTGGATTTGAAAATGATTTAAAATACTAACTAATGACAGTGGGTTGAATAGTTAGAAACAATTGAAAACATGTCAATATATACTGTATTTAATTACCTAATCTTGAATGGGAATGTGATGCTTCAAGGTGACAAATCGCCTTTGCTCAAAAGCATATGCTGCAAGAGGGTAGGAGTCTGTTAATTCCTTTTGCTCAAGGATTGTCACTTGTCTTGTGGATTCCAATTCAAAAGCCCTAAGGTGCTCCCAGTACCAGGAATGAAGACACTTGACAGCAAATGCAAGCTGACCACGCATGATGAGGATTAGATTTAGTTCAACAAATCTGGAAGCCCTCCAGTTGATCCATAGGGCAAGATCATTCCCACTGAGTAACAGGTGCCATAGCAAGTCACTGTATTGGTCACCTTAACTCACGTCTCTCCAGGAAATTTTCTTTGCACTGCTTTCTGTATGTTTTCCTTGAGGACATCCACAGGCACTGTGGACAGATTTGAGACACTGAGGGCAGGTTTCAGTATGTCTGTGCCATGAAAATGGTAAGCCAGCATGAACTGATGTTTAACAGCCAGAGATAGTAAAATGTTCTGAAAACAGCTGGTATGTCGAACGACTCGCTTAAAGAAGCTGTGCTTAGCTTCAAAGCACATCGTCCACAGAGCTGCAAGTGGTCCAAATTCCGTGATGAGCTGGGGATAATGCTCTAGAAAATGGTGCTTTGGCAGAAGTTTTGCCTCTGGAAAAACCTGAAGGTATCTATGCCTGTGTTCTGCTATTTTAAGGTCAAGGTGTCTAATTGTGTCATCTGTGTGGAATGGAGAAACAACTAGTTCAACGATGTCTTTGTCTCCATTAGGAGATGCCATGCTGGTTCGCTCTCTGGCACTTTGAAGCCAATGATAAGAGGTAGCAGGCGCAACAGGCTCCAATTTTCATGAGCGTTTCCACCCACACTCTTTTGGGTGGCAAAGTTCAACGGGACAGGCTGTGGGATGTCAGCTTTGTCAGCCCACTTGTAGGGGAACTGTCTGATTAGGTCATTGACTTGAAATAAAGTGAAGTATTTAAAAAAAAAATCAGAACATTAAGGCACAAAGCCAACTCTAGAGGCACTATTTTCACACCAAAGCAGTGAGTGAGAGTGGGATTTTCTGAAGCTGTTTGAACATGAAGAGAATGTTCCTGCCTTGTTCTTGCTCAGAAGGATCCAGTTCTTACTTCTTTCTTCTGAAACTCGGAGAGCTCTCCCGAACAAAACTGGCAGACATAAGATCCAGAAAAACTTTCCACAAAGCCACCAATGGAATGTTCACCTAAATTGTCAGCTACTACACTAACTATTGTGCCTTTAATTTTCTTTCCAAGCGCAGGAATAAAGAGCCCTTCTTCTTCCAACTGGACAAGGTCTTTTAACAGTGGTTCAAGCACTGCCTCATAACCATACTTCTTGACATCTGTAGCCTTGCAAAGCACAGCTAAATAAATTGACTTCAGTGTAGCACGAAACTGTGGTGGAATATTTGCCAATACCCAATACACTACAGTAATTTAATGTTTTCTGCGGGATGTTCCCAGGGGATTACACACCTCGAAATCGTCAATGTAGAGAAGTAGAGGAAGAGTATGTTTTCAGTGGCTAAAAATGGATTTTCTTTAAAATGTGTTCCATCATGAAATGACTCATATCTGCCCTCGCGAGAAGTGTATGAAGAGTTGAGAGCTTTCTCCTGTATGCCATTCAGGCTTAATATCTGTGACAAAGACTGAAGAATGGGAACATATCGGAAGGTTCAACTTTCTCATCAAGAATGTATTCAACAGGCTCAACTACATGAAATGTCTTCTTAAAGAACTCCCGTCTTTTGAAAGTTGTAGCTAGAGGACCATCAGCTCTTAAAGCTGTGCTAATGGGGTTTGACTCACTCAACTGTTTGACTAAATCAGAGACTACTAAGTCATCAAACACACAGTTATGTTTTCTTAAACATGAGTTTACAGTTTTTCTGATGGCAGAACCTGACACCACAGAAGATAGAATAGAATAGAATAGAAAACTTTTATTGATCCCACGATGGGGAAATTTGTGCGTTTACCTCAGCTCCGTTACAGGAAAGGAAACACGGCAGTTAAATGTGTCACATAAATTAACAGCATTTAAAGGGAACGGTATATACAGTAGGGCATTGAGAAATTTATACAAAAAAAACACTATATACAAACAACAGAGCATACACGGTATGCAATTCGGGTGGAGGTTTGTAGAGGTTTTGGGTAAATAGATAAATAAATATGTGTGTCAGCTGTAGGGTGGCAGTGAAGTGACCGAGTGACTCTCAGCGTCATGATGCGTTGTAGAGTCTAACTGCTGTTGGGATGAATGACCTGCGAAAGCGCTCCTTCCTGCAACGAGGGTGTTTCAGTCTCTGACTGAAGGAGCTGCTCAGCGCACCCACGGTCTCATGCAGAGGGTGATGGGGGTTGTCCATGATGGATGTCAGTATCGTTAACATCCTCCTCTCACCCACCACAACCACAGACTCTAGGGGACATCCCAGCACGAAGCTCGACCTCCGCACTAGTTTGTCGATCCTGTTCCTGTCTCTGTCGGTGCATCCACCCCCCCAGCAGGCTACTGCATAGAAAATGGCGGATGCCACAACAGAGTCATAAAAAGTTTTCAGCAGAGTCCTGCAGACTCCAAAGGACCTCAGTCTCCTCAACAGGTGGAGTCGACTCTGGCCCCTCTTGTACAGGACATTCGTGTTTGTGGACCAGTCCAGTTTGTTATTGAGATGAACGCCCAGGTACTTGTACGAGTCCACTGTCTCGATGTCTCTTCCCTGGATGTTCACCGGTGTAGTAGGGGGTGACTTCCTCCTGAAGTCTATCACCATCTCCTTTGTCTTGCGGGCGTTGATCTGCAGAGCACTGACCTCACACCAGTTAACAAAGTCCCTGATGACCCCCCTGTATTCCCGGTCGTTCCCGTCCGATACACAGCCAATGATGGCCGTATCATCCGAGAACTTCTGCAGGTGGCAGTGGTCTGAGTTATATCTGAAGTCCGAAGTGCTGCAGACTACCACATCAGACACACAGTTCTGGAGCCTCACGTACTGTGGTCTGTTGGTGAGGTAGTCAATGGTCCATGTAGTCAGCTGCTCGTCTACTCCAGCTGCCTCCAGCTTCCCTCTCAACAGTGCAGGCTGGATGGTGTTGAAAGCACTGGAGAAGTCAAAGAACATGACCCTCACAGATAAAACCTGGAGCTCAGCTACTACTTCAGTAATGCACTTGCTTGGCACATTGTAAATGCTCTCTAATTTCAACCACTAACCACCAACTTCAGTTCAATTTCTTCTTCTTTCAATTCTCCAGGTTCATATTCTCCTGAACATTCATGTGCTCTTGAACACTCGTATGCCTCAGAGCAATGTGCTTCAGCAATATCATCTGTACTATTTGACTGATCTATATACTTGTGTACAATTTGGGCCTGGAAGTCATTTGAAGAATGTGTGAAGAGTGTTTTCGGGATCTGTGTGATGCAAAAGTTCCAAACACATTTGTAGAAAAATCACATTCTCTGAAGACACAGTGTTTGATTTTTCCTAAGATGAACTGCAAGATGCTGGAAAAAATCTTCTCAGTTGAGGAGCGAGAACTGCAAAGTTCACAACTGAAACAAATCACTTCTGGTGTTGACTTGTTAGTTGGATGTTTCCTTGACAAATGTGATTTGAGGGTATTCCATGTTTTGAAGGAGCAGGGGCAATCAACATGTAAACAGGGAAGAAATTTGCTGTGGTCGTGCCTTATCCTGTAGTGCCTCAAAAGTTCATTTGTTTCAGGGTCAACATAGGTACAGATCTTGCAAGTCCATCCCATAAAGAAAAAAAGCTGGAGTTTAGATCCAAGTACATTCAGACTTTGATGGAGGAGCAAAAGGGGTGGTCTCTTTGGAGGTCAGGATAGGAGTCACCTGGGAGATTCAGTGAGACGCCAATCTAGGGGCTCGGCTTCTGTTTAGTAGCAAAATCTCCCCGTCTGTTCTCAAAGGTAAAAAACAAAAAGAAAAAAAGTATTTTTCACGACATCTTTGCGCTCATCTTAAAAGAAAACTGCACTCTGTCTTTAGAGTGTGTGTGAAATGGTGATTTTTAAGCAAATGTGTATGGAACCTGGACTGGGCTGTCACAACAATTTTCTCAGTGAAAGACCAACTGAATCTCTGCCCCCATATGATATGATAATCCATAAACTACTTGAAATAATCTAACATTTACTTTCCCCACAACAATTGCAACTGTCTGTACATACCTTCATCCAGCGTGCTGGACACGATAAATCACCTGGTAAGGATACAATGACATAGTAACCTACCACTAAAGAAAACAAAATCAAAACAAATAATTGATCTTTTAAATTACCGAACATTTGCAAACACATATCTACTACAATTAGGTTAATGAGAATCATGTATCTCTATAAAGTTGGCTTTCTGTTTTCAGCTTTATAAAAAAAGTAGCCTATTTCCTGGCTTATTCCAGAAGGATTGTAGTTTAGTTTAATCAATTTATTGAACATGTTAAGAAGAAAAGAAAACATTGTAAATAATTTATTTAACTCAGAAAGTAGGAACATTTTCTCAACCCATAAATTAACACTTCATCTTTGGAAAAAACATTGTTTTCACTGGACAGGAAGACTGAAAAATTGTAATCTCAAAAGTAACTAAAGCTGTCAGACAACTGTACTAGGGTAAAAGTACAAGTACAAGAAAGCTAAGACCTTAGAGATTACTACAGGACTATCACAATTAAGACCATGTGTTACTGTCTTAAGAGTAAATTCATCACAAACAAATTTAAACCGCCACCTGAAAACTCATTATATAGAGTAAAACCCACCTTTGAACCATGGGATAGTAGCCAAATGAATCTACGAATTAGTAAAGTAACACCTAATTAGTAACTGTGCAAAAGTTGATGCTAAAAAAGTGAACCTAGGCAGTTTTACAGATGTTTTAACACAGATATGTCATGGGGGATTTTACCTTTTTCAGGTACCAGACTGGAAAACTAATTATGTTACATTTCAGACCAACTAGCTAGCTAACTAGCAGTGTTTTTCGAGCTTGAATGTATTCTTTGTGTTTTGTTTGGGTGGCATTGCTTGGTACAGGTATTTAGCTGAGTTTCTCCCCGTCATTTTGGTATGCTAGGCTACATGTTATGACTAGTAGTGGTGTGCGTTACTGCATATTTTGGTATCGATCTGATACCAAGTAAATACGGGCCAGTATCGCCAATACCGATACAGATATCGATACTTATCAATAAATAAGGTGGATGCATCATTGAATTGCTAAATCTCAATAAATTTTCATGACCTTAATTGTTTTTGTTTAGTTTCCTTTTTTATTATTAAATAGTTAAAAAACAGGACAAAACTAGGACAAAGTTTATAATGAAATAGAAAATGCTTTATCAAATGATTTTGCGTGTCTAAGATACGTCACGTGACTCATGACGGCGCAACATGTAAACACAAGAGGGGGAGGGGGAGCAAAGTGTGCCTGCTCTGCGCTGACACAGGAGCAGCGGGTCCGGCGACCTGGCTGTCTCCTCTTTGCCGAAACCGCAGCATTGCAAACAAGAACGGAACTTAAAGTAAAGAATCGATCTCACCAGGTTAGTATTGATCCAATACGATACCCACTTGGTATCGATACTATCGATGTTTGGATCGATCTGCCCACCACTAATGACTGGTGAAGGGGGCTCGGCGCTGTTTATCACCTGCGGCTGTGCTTGCTGCGTTTCAGCGGCTAATAAGCAGAGCTAACTGCCTACAGCCACCGCTGCGACCAAAAACCTCCACAAATTAACTAACAAGCGCGGCCACCCACGCCCAGACACATACGGGTGTTTATTTACGGCCGACTTGCGTCTTAAACTCCTCGCTAATGGCTAACCCTGCACAGGTGTGTTTTATATGCTGCCGATAACGCAGCACCCGGCGCCGTCTACATCCCTACTTACTTCAAATTACAGCCGCTTGCAAACATGAGCTTCACATTTGAACAATGGACTTTAGTGTTTAACCAACTCACATCACTAACATTAACTTTATTCTGACCGTAAACGTCAGTCTCCAGTCTCACGTTCTGGAACTTCTCCCCTCCGCGGTCCTGGTTTGAACTAGTTTGCAACCCAGAATGCACCACACGGGGCGCAGTCGGAGGCTAGTAAATGCAACGAGTGCATTGTTTTGTGGGTCTGCATAACAAGATTTGTTGAGCCACTTACATAAAGCTTGTTAAGAAAAAAAAATCTAAATGACTTGTGTTTTGAACAAATTTAGACTAATTCACAACTTGATATATTCATGTTAAGAGACTAACTTTGTTTTTCTTTGTTAATATCACAGACTTACAATTCCCAGATTTACTTTTTTCAGTGCAGGGAAAAGCAATGGATTCTAGATCAAGCCAAACCAACATCCAGCCTATTCATTAAGGCTCCACATAAAACTGTTTTCTATGAAGTGAACAGCTGGTAACTCATCTGTCCAGCTATCATCTCCAGCAATGCTGACACAATTTGTTTTACATAAAGACCTAATGAACAGGCTGAATTTTGGTTTGACTTGATCTAGAATATCAGCTGTTTTCATGAATTTCAGACGGCATATTTTGATGCTGAATTTTGCTGGTTGAATTTGGCAGCTTGAAAATTTATCAACTAAATTCTAAACTTTGTATTTTGGCATTACATTTTTTAAACATGAAGTTTTGATTTTGAATATGAAAATATTGAAAAATAAAGGTGAAAATTCACTAACATATGAAACCAGAATAAAAAACGTTCAGATACACAATTTCACTGCATTAATATGCAATGCTAAAAATTCAGTCTCATTTTAAATTCAAAATCAGATTAAACAGATTTACCAATTGTCATCTTTGCTTTTGTATGGGAAAATAGTCTGAAATACTCATACATGTCCTTGAAATTTAAACAAGGCAACGATTTGAAGCATTGTTAACACAGAAATAGATTAACAAGGAACAAAAGGCTTCTCCACATTTCTGCAACAATTGGGAGTATTGGAACATAAAAATAGGAACCTGGTGGTGAGCAATGGAAGCTCACCACGCATAACCAAGTTTCGACCACATGGCTTTTTTTTGTCTTGGAGACAAAGGAAAGCACCGGAACCTTAAAGTCCCACAACCTTCCAGGTGTGAAATCCGATCCAGCAGCCACCACTGGATGACTGTGGCATGTGACCTCTGAGGTCATCAAGTCATATAAAGGCTGTGCTCAGCCTTTATCGCCTCTCTTCTCTTGAAGCTCCTTTCTTCCTTCTCTCTCTCTCTTCTCCAAGCCCTGGAACCACTCTCCAGGGACCCCAGCTGTGCAGCTGCAGCTGGCTGTCTGAGGTAGCCTGCTGACCAAAGCAGATCCTCAGACCTTTCCTCACAGCAGCGACGCGAGAGCCTGCTGAGGAACAATCAAGATCCCGCAAACAAACTCCATTGGCCAACAAACACAAGGTTTGTAGGTTAATCCTCCATACAACAGGAGCTACACAGCGAGTTAGCACCGAGCTGCTAACCAACTACGCCAAAGGAGCGCCAGTTTCCTCCAGCGCCTGCCATCAGGACCACACAGCAAAGACTGCCTTCCAACATTGGAATTCTAACTCTCTCAGCTTGGCCCTTCCATCAGGAACCACCAGCCAAAGGAGCAACACACCAGAGAGAGTTTCTCTCACACCAGAACTGGTAACACCAACTGGGCCTAGTCAAGCTAAGATAAGCTAAGCTAAAGATAAATCAAGGACTGTGAGTTGATGTATTTGTGTTTACTGAGTGTTGTGATCAGTTTGGTAGACAGGTTATTGTATTGTTGGCTCTGCCACATTGTTAAGTAGATGAAGTTAGGTTACGCTTGCATGCTAACTAACCATCCTTCCTCTAACCTGGCACCTCATGAAAAACACACACACACACACACACACACACACACACACACACACACACTCACCCAGCACATGGTCTGAGTGCCTCCACAGATCTTCTTTGTTCAGGGCCTCCAGGCCTCAGCAGCCATTTTGACACACCCAGACACACACACACACACACACACACACACACACACACACCTGTAGAAAGTACACTGTAGCTAGATTGTATGTTTCCTTTTCTTTTATTCTTGTTAATAAATGATTATTAAACATACCTGTTGCCTGTTTAATGTTGCACAAGAGTGAATTCCGCCAACCTCTACACGGTCAAGAACTCCAAATTCCTTCTACCTAAACTAGTTGTTAATCTGGTAATTTTGGTTCTAGTTATTAAATTAATTATTAATCAGAGTTCCAAATTGACAATTTAGTACTAGTTATGAGATTGATTTAATAAATTGGCTATCTTTCCTTGTAACAAGGGTGGTGCCCGAGGTGATCTAATGTATTAGATCCAATTATTTAATAATTAATAATTATTATTCTAATAATTATTAACTATTTTGGATAGCCAAACCCCAATAATTAGTGCCCTTAGTAGGCAACCTCAACAAAGGGTGCCCCAGCAAATGGTGCCCCGTGAGGTAAAGAACAATTGGTGACCACGTGTTACGCTGGCCCAACAAAAGATGTCAACTTTACAGTGATGTGTTTGGCAGTTTGTCCCTTTGTTTTACCTGGGTCATGGGTATCAGGATGCTCTTGATCTTTCTTCCCTGAGCGCCACCCTTCTTGCCAAAGACCTTGAGCAGTTTCGATGAGTGAGCATCCAGCTCGGAGAAGAACTTTGGCAGCAAACCAACTGTTGTTATCCTCTTGAACTTGGCACTTAACTTGACACAAAAATGGGTACAGAGAAATTTAGCTATCAATGCACTGAAACAACCAATTAGTTTAACAATTATAATTTTACAACAAAACTTGGAAAAATTGTTCAGTTACCTCACACACACTGAAGAGAGCTGGCCGTCTGGTTTTAAAAACTGCAATCACGGGTGCATCTCGATAAAACTTCGGGCCTTCTATGAGAAAAGGTCTGGGCCATCATTGCTGCCACTGTGTCCTCATTGTTCCTTTTCTTTGCTTCTGAAATAAGGGCATCTCTTATCTTTTCAAGTGTATCTGCAGATTCACCTGATGGGTAGGAGGTGCAGTAATTCACCACAGCTTTTCTGGGCTTCTTCACACCGTAAGCAGGACTGCTCTTGTCAGCAGGTTTATTTCTTAAGGAATTTAGTTCGATCTCTGGGCATCCAAGCTGCTTGAGCTTCCTTCTGTAGTTGGCGAGTTTATACTTCAAATTAACTTTCCAGCCACCATATCCAGTGGCAGAGCCTGGTTCTCTCAAACAAGGATGTGATGATACAATGGCTTCTGCTGCCTCTTCAAACTCACGATCAGTGGGGTACACTTTGTGCTGCACAATTGCTTCAGCTAAACTCAAAACAAGAATGGCAGTTTTAAGTCTGATGTCGGGGTTGAGGAAAGTTCCAGTTGCTTTGAATGCAGCATTGGCTTTTTCCAGCTGCAGCTCACAATCATATGGGAACCGGGGAACAACAAAAACAACAGGCCATCCAGATGATCTTGAGGTGGCAGAATCAGGAGATGACAAAATGTCTGTGTCAAATGAGCCACTTGAAAGTGATGAGTCATCACCACAGTGTGATGTAGAAGGAGCTGAGAAAGGAGGGGGTGGAGTGCCACTAAGCAGGCCAGAATCAAAGATTAGCTTTATGGTACTTTTGTCCCCGATCTCTGATAAAGAAGTCAAGTTGGTAAATTCATTGCCAAAATCAGCATCCATGAACTGAAGCCTGAAGTCAGCATGTACTCCACACTGCCTCTTAATGTGCTCAACAAGTTCAGGAACAGTCGCTGGAAGCCCATCCTGTAAAATCAGTCTCTGGGAATCATATGCCCCTAGTATAATTCTGAGCTTCACTGAAGCAGCCATTTCACATCACTCTGAAAATCAGAAAAAAAGCAAAAATTTAATGAATCACTCATTAAATATGGGAAACAAGTATCATGGAAATAGAAATAAAGCATTTCATCAATTACTTTCAAATTCTGCAATTAAAACACATTTTTGTAAATAAACTGTAAATATATTTAGCAATCAATCAATAAATAGCTCAAATAGAAAATGGGACTTACAAAAACAAAAAACACATTTTTACAAGAGAATTAACCCCCGTTAACAACACATGGTTTCTTACTTCAATTTTTGAATACACTTATTTAATTTTCTTGTAAAACCATTCACTTGAATGAGAAAGTGTGTAAAAAAATTGACTGGTACTGTATACACATTATGTTCATTGATATGAAAATTTTAATGTTAGCATGCCTTAAATACTTATGTGTCTTTTGAGTGTCACCATTCTCAGAGATCCAACAAAGTAGTCTGCCAGAGGGTAGTCATCTGCCAGATTACTAAACTCAATCAGATCTGTCTCTTTGGTTGGACATGCCATGAGTTCAAAGGCTCTGTGGTGCTCACTATACGACCCACAAAGTCTCTTAACCACAAAAACCAGTATCTCTTGTATGACAAAAATGTGATCAATCTGTCCGAACTCAGGTAGCCAACTGGTAGACCCATGAGCTACAATCATGCCCTTTCTGAAACGTACACCATTGGTTGTCACAAATGTAGTCATGTGTACCTCTTTTGTAACAGGAAACATCTGCTCAATGTTCTCCATTATTTCTTTTTTAGAACATCTACAGGAACAGTTGAGACACTTGTGATCTCAAAAGCAGGTTTTTCAAAACTTGATGTTTTTATGTGATATGAAATCATGAGCTGGTGCTTGACAGCTAGCGTGAGGGGCACATTTTTGAAGCAGTTTGAATGTCGAATTACCTGCTTAAAGAAACTGTGCTTGGCCTCAAATCACATGGTCCAGACACTAACAAGAGGACCAAACTTCCTGATGAGTACAGGATAGTGCTCCAGGTAATGATGCTTGGGTAGAGGCTGTATATGAAGAAAGAGTTCTGGGTATCTTTTGCGATGCTCTGAAATTTTGCACTCAAGGTAAGCAATGGATTCCTCAGTGTGTGTTGGAGCAACCAAATCTCTACAACATCTTTTGAATCCATTAGGATTTGCCAAGCCTTGTCACCCTCTGGCACCAGATGCCCAATGATGAATGGGAGAAATCTTAGTAGGGTCCAGTTCTCATGGGCATTCCCCGCAATTGTTTTAGAGAATGTGTGTGGAATTGCAGGAGGCTTGTTAGTCTTGTCTGACCACTTGTACGGAAAACCAAGGATGGATTTGTTAAGATGCTCAAGACTAAAATATTTGTTGGATATTAACACTGACAAACACTGTGCAAGCTCCACAGGCACAATACCCTCAAACACATTGTGCATGATATCAGGGGGATAACCTGAGAGAACATTAAAGTGAGCAAGGTTTTTAGTGAATACACACTGTCTTTTGACCCCAAAACTGCTTTAATCATCATTCTGGGCAGAGTTAACATGTGTTTCATGTAGCACTTTGGTTCTCGGAATGAATGAACCTGATCTCACATCTTTTGTTTGGATCTCTTTTCGTGTTGCAGTGCAGAATCGGCATATGTGCCCTGCGGTAAAGCTTTCATTAAAACCTGCACCACACACCTACTGAGCAAAGGAACAAAAATTTCATCTTGCTCAAGGGTTTTTAAATCTTAAAGAAGTGGTTGCAAGACTTGGTCATAACCATAATTCTTCACATCATCAGATTTGTCCAAGACTGCCAAGTAAATCGAGGAAAGTACTGAATGCGATCCTGGAGGCAAATTACTCAGAGTCCAGTAGATTCCACAGAGCTTGTGTTTTCTGCGAGAAGTACCCAAACGATTGCATACCTCAAAGTCATCTATGTACATATGTTAGCAAAATTCTCAACTCATCCCCTGAAAGGAAACTGTTTTTCTTAAAGTGAGACCCATCCTGATATTACTTATAAGTATGCTGTTCTCCAGTTATCCCATTACTCTGACAGGCTCTGTGGTTCTCACTGATCTTATCCAAACATCCTTCCTATGTAAAAGCTGTTGCAAACTCTTCAGTATAGGCACATACTGGCAGCTTTTATTTTCCTTTTCATCAAGCATGTACTCAATGGGCTCAATGAGATTAAAGTTCTTTCTGTAAAACTTGTTGTGGAGATATGATGTGCTCAAATAGCCACCCTCACCTATAGCTTTAAGCAAGGGGTGAGAGGCTGAGAGGGCTGTGGCTACTTCAGTTGTCACTGACCTATCAGATATGGAACCATGTTTCCTGAGTACATCTTTAATAATGTTTACAGAGAGGGGACATGTGCCTGCGCTAAACAAATAGTGCAGTTCCTTGAGAAACTCGTCCATTTTTGTGGCTGGCACATGAGCAAAATGTTCAAATTTGAATAACGCTGCAGCTAAATTTTGCTGAATTGCGTCAGGCAAAGTCTTACTTAAATCTTCACTTGGAAAAGGATTGTTTATTTCCATTGCAGAGTCATCCGAGTTAAGTGCATCTTGCTCTGCATTGTCAGACAACTCTTGAGAAACTCCTGTTGTAGTCACTATGCCTGGTTTGAAATCATTTAGCATGCCAGTGGAAACGCAGAAAATAAATAATTACTGTTAGTTTATGTCTATGTTTGTACATGTATTAATGTTTGTAAGAGATTTGTTTCTCTCACTCACTAACGCAGTGTATGTAATGTATGTAAATGTACTGTAATATTGATTGAGAAAACATATTTATTGAAAAAAAAAAATATATTGTGTAATTGTGTAATTTATTGTGTAATTTACACCAGAGAAGAAACACACAGAAAGAGAGTAACATCTGTGTGTGTGTGTGTGTGTGTGTGTGTGTGTGTGTGTGTATATATGTATGTGTATATACATATATATATCAGCTGACTTTGGTGCAAGGCACTTTGCGATACATGCCTACACACCTCAATATGAATGATGCCCGGGACGACAAGGTCTGCGTCAGGTGTTAGGGAACCAGGACATCCTGATGGTAAGTTGGCTACTGGAACAAGACATTCATGGAGCAGGACAGAGAACATGGTACTGATGGAGTGTTACTATGGGAGTAACCCCAGTGAGAGAGGGTACATGCAGAGGATGTGGGAGAAGTGGATGCTTCGAAACCCCACATCCTCACTGACTAAGAAACAACTCTTAGCTCAGTGCTCGAACATCCAAGAGCAAGAGGAAGTTGCTATAGGACCTAGAGATTGAGGAGGTACAGCGGTGTACCTCATCCACGGTACAAACGCCAGGTCAGCTTGTGGGTGGTTTCATCATGACTCCCAAATATCGAGATTGGGTACCAAGCCCCAAAGCAAGACGAACTGAATGCAAGGGCAGCTGACCTGAGAGAGAGAATCATGAAGTCCTGGAGGAACTCAACTACCTCCTCCTTGCCAAGGCTAAACAACAAAGTACCAGACCAGTCTCTACTAGAGGATGTAAACACAGCACTTCTAACTGTCCCTACCACCACCATCACTGAGACCAATCAGCTGATGTATGCAGCGGCAAGAGTAATCCTAGAGATGCTTGGCTACAAGATGAACAGCATGAATAGTAGCCAGAAGGAGCGAGCCCCATGAAGGAGAAGGCTAGAGGCAAAAATCGTGGCGGCACGGAAAGAAGTCAGCCTCCTAACAGAACTAAGCAGGGGTGTGAATGTAAGGAAAGAGCTGCCCAGGAAATACAACAAACTGTCCACAGCTGTCACAGCCCTAGCTACCAGGGCTACTAGCTACCGAGGCCAGGAGAATAAACAAGGTGTTCTCCACCAACCCAGCTAAGGTCTACTCTCAATGGCAGGGTAACAGGATGGCAACGGAGCCACCCAGGGCTGAGACTGAGCAATACTGGAAGAGTATCTGGGAGAAAGAGTCAACCCACAACACTAATGCCCAATGGCTGGAAGACTTACAAGCAGAGCACAGCCAATTCCCAGAACAAGACTCAGTAGTCATCATGCTAGCAGACATCCAAACCAGAGTGTCCAAAATGAAGAGCTGGACAGCCCCAGGGCCTGACATGATACACGCCTACTGGCTCAAGAAGCTGACTGCACTCCATGAACGCCTAGCAGCACAGATGAACCAGCTGCTAATAACGGGAAACCACCCAGAGTGGCTAACCCAAGGCTGGACAGTCCTCATAATGAAGGACCCCCAGAAGGGAACAATACCATCCAATTACCGGCCTATAACGTGCCTCAGCACCACATGGAAGCTCCTATCAGGCATCATAGCAGCTAAGATGAGTAGGCACATGGAGCAATACATGAGTAGAGCACAGAAAGGTGTAGGCAATAACACCAGAGGAGCCAAACACCAGCTACTGGTGGACAGGGCGATTGCCCGAGGTTGCAAGACGAGGAACACCAACCTGTGCACTGCCTGGATTGACTACAAAAAGGCCTGTGATTCGATGCCACACACATGGATACTGGAGTGCCTAAAGCTGTACAATATCAATAGGACCCTAAGAGAGTTCATCCAGAACTCGATGAGGCTGTGGAACACGACTCTGCATAGGCCTAAACCCCCTCAGCCAGATCATCTCAAAGAGTGGCTATGGGTACCAGTTCCGAAGTGGAACAACCATCAGCCACCTCCTCTACATGGATGACATCAAGCTGTATGCGAAGAATGAGCGTGACATTGATTGCCTGATTCACCTCACTCGGATCTACAGCAAAGACATTAGGATGTCATTCGGACTAGATAAATGTGGGCGGATGATATCTAGAAGAGGAAAGGTGATCACAACCGAGGGGGTTGACCTACCTGAAGGGAACGTTGCAGATGTACAGGACACTTACAAATACCTGGGGATCCCACAGGCAAATGGTTATCATGAGGAGGCAGCTCGAAGGTCAGCCACAGCCAAATACCTTCAGAGGGTAAGGCAGGTCCTGAAAAGTCAGCTGAATGGCAAAAATAAGATCCAAGCCATTAACACCTATGCCATGCCAGTGATCAGATAATATCCTGGCCACTGGAAGAGATACAAGCCAATACTATCAAGACAAGGAAGCTCCTTACCATGCATGGTGGGTTTCACCCTAAGTCCAGCTTCCTGAAGCTGTACACAAAGCGAAAGGAGGGGGGCCGAGGACTAGTAAGTGTCAGAACTACTGTCCAGGAGGAAATGGTGAACCTCCAGGAATACATCGAGAAAATGGCCCCCAAAGACCAACTCCTAAGTGAATGCCTCAGGCAACAAAAGCCCAGAAGGGATGAGGAACCACTGGGCCCATCATGGAAGGACATGCCCTTGCATGGCATGTACCACCAACAAATTGAAGAAGTGGCTGATATGGACAAAACATACCAGTGGCTGGAAAAGGCTGGACTGAAAGACAGCACAAAAGCACTTATGGCAGCACAGGAACAGGCCCTAAACACCAGAGCAATAGAGGCCGGGATCTACCACACCAGACAAGACCCCAGGTGCAGGCTGTGCAGAGAAGGCCCTGAGACAGTCCAACACATCACAACAGGGTGTAAGATGCTGACAGGCAAGGCATACATGGAGCGGCATAACCAGGTAGCGGGCATAGTATACAGGAACATCTGTACAGAGTATGGAATGGAGGTCCCAGGGTCCAGATGGGAGACAGCCCCAAAGGTGACAGAGAACAAACAGGCCAAGATCCTGTGGGACTTCCAGATCCAGACTGACAAGATGGTGATGGCCAATCAGCCTGACATAGTGGTGGTGGATAAACATCGGAAGACAGTGGTAGTGATAGATGTAGCAATCCCCAGCAATAGCAACATCAGAAAGAAAGAACATGAGAAGCTCGAGAAATGCCAAGGACTGAAAGAGGAGATAGAGAAAATGTGGGGTGTGAAGGCAACAGTGGTATCAATAGTGATCGGGGCACTAGGGGCGGTGACCCCCAAGCTGGAAGGATGGCTCCAACAGATACCAGGAACAACATCAGAGATCTCTGTCCAAAAGAGCGCAATGCTAGGAACAGCTAACCTGCGCAGAACCCTCAGACTCCCAGGCCTCTGGTAGAGGACCAGAGTCTGAAGGAGACACTGCCCAGGTGGGCGAGAGCGAGATTTTATTTTATTTTTTATATGTGTATAGAGAAAGAGAGAGAGAGAGAGAGAGAGAGAGAGAGGAAAGTGAGTGAGAAATGAGACAGGAATTTATAGGGAAGATTTGTGAGTGTGTGTGACCACTCACTAGTTGCTGTATAAACAAACACTTCTTAAAAACAAATTGTTGCACTATTATAAAATTACAAAGTGAACTGATACATGCAATCTATTTTTTTGCCATAAATAAAAAAGAATAAAAATCAGAGATACCCTGATTCACTTTCTTTCAAGTGTTCAAGGTTGATAGTTAATACATACATTGGTAGATGACCCTATACTGCAGTCACTCGGTTGATGAAGCAAGTTTTGTTTGATGACAGAGGAAACTTGGTCTGGAATTTCTGTGATAAAAGAGAGAGAGTAATCAAAGAGTTTTCAAACTGTTAACACGAACATGGAGGACACTGGATTTTTCATCTGCTGTGTATACAATCACACATATTACAAAAATGCTAAAAAGAAAGCTGTGTGTATATCGTCTGGCCATTTAACTAACTCTGCCACAAATCTTAAGTCTTGCAAACACTAGGGCACCCAGTATCTCCCCTTACAGTCACAGCATGCTAAAAGAAAAGGACAAGATCAAAATACAAGTAATTTTAGTATTTTGATCATAACTAATCATGATTAATCAATGAGCAATATTGCTATTAATAAGCTACAAAAATCTAATTGTTTGACAGTCTGTCAAGAAGAGTTGAGATTTCACCAATCCCAAAGTGTTCTATTAACTAATCAAAAATAACGAATGATAAGAAGCAATGCAAAGTGTTGATTATATGAGATATTTTGATAAGAATATGTTGTGATAAATCTATGAAGTAAAGTAACCAATCAAGGTCATAATTATGAGTTAAGAGTTGTAATAAGGTTTTTCAGTGATAATATGTGAAGTAATGAACAAATGAATGATATATGATCGATGATTTCAACATAAAAACGAATCAATGAAATGACCTGATAATGATGAAGTAATCAATATCATGATTGATTTTTAAATATGAGAATGAATGTTTGTGATTAATTCAATATCTAAGGTGATTATGAATTGTTTTGATTTGAAGATGACTGTTAAGTTGATCTTACAATGTGAACACTGTGAAAGTGATAAGAGGTTTAGTGTGGGTCAAGATGACCTGAGCAAAGCCTGGGTTGCACCAGCCTAGGTTGTGAGGGTCAAAATGACCTAGGAGCGGCCCAGATTACACCACTGAATAAAAAGAGGAAGTGAAAGTATTGCTTAACTGATGTATGTTAGTGTGTATTGGGGAGAGGGGGTTAGGGCACTGGTGTGTATTGAAAAGAGAGATGTGGTAAGGTAAGGAGAGGAGTATAAAGTACTGAAATGCAGAAGATTCGACGTTATTCATCGGAGGCTTATTCATTGGAGTCTAATCGCCGAAACAAGTTTACCGAGACCTGTTTGGGTGATAGATGGATAGCCATTGAGAGAAGAGGTTTCCAGTGGATCATCACCATCACCGATCACAAGGAGAACAGAAGGTGTTTCTGAGTCAGCTTGGAGTTGACAAAGATCTTAAGGAAAAAAAAATTTTTCCGGATATTGACTCATGAACTCTGAATTGGATTATTAAGCCTCACTTTCATCTCCGCTGCTCATTGGAGAAATTGGACATTCTGGACTTCGGTTGAGCCTTGGACGGGGCTGCCGTTTGCCTAGAATAGTGTCTGGTTTCTGAGCAAGGATTGGAAACAGGACGATAGCAAAGGCCACGCAGTCAACCACTCTCTCTCTCTCTCCTAAATTATTATGATTTCAAGGTTGCAGTAAGTTTAAGTTTAGGATTTGATTTATTATTTTAGTTTAATTGTAAGATGTATTAATCAAAATTCACGCTGTATGCTTTGCTCCTGCTAAAATTATAAATAATAAAATTAATCAATATTGCATTTAAAGTAGAAGTTATCGTAGTCATCATTGAGTTCTCTTTGCCGACATAAATAGAAGGTTGGATGTTTAAAAATAATTTTCTCACAGGTTGCACTAATCCCCAAGATTTTAAAACAAATCCTTTGGACCTAACAAGGTCTATAAACTGTTACCTAGCAATTACCAAGAGCCCGAAGCATAAGAAGAGAGCTGCCGTTAACAGACGTGACTGGGGTTGTGCTACACTCATCTAGTTGAGAACTGTTCCGGGTGTGGTTCAATCTTAGTGGAAGCAGGGTGGGCGTCTGGATGAAGGCAGTGAGTAGCTAGGCGAGTCTCTTCGCTACAATCCAGTAAATATTCTTCCTCTCTCTCAAATCCTACAAAAGCATCTGAGTAGAAACCCTCGAAGTAGACATTGGGCTTGGGGCTAAACAGGTTTGAGTAGACGATTAACCTAGGAAGAGGAGAAGAATCTTTTGATAGATTAAATGCTGGATCAGGATTAATAACCTCCTGTATTGGGGAAGTTAAGACCTGCGGTTTCGACAAGTAATTTTAGTATTTTGATCATAACTAATCATGATTAATCAATGAGCATTATTGCTATAAAAAACCTACAAAAATCTAATAGTTTGACAGTCCTACTAACTACACATACAAACACTACACTAACTATGGTTAACCATGATTAATCACAAATGAAACGCACATCTTTATCTGCTCCAAACATACCTTAAAGTGGAATTTTTCCAAATAAATAATACTCTAATTTATTTGAGTGTGGACACTTGCTCTTTTTAATTCCTATTTTCAAATTAAATTTAAGTTGAAAGTTAATTTATAGATTAAGCTACACAGTGGATGGAAAATTATGACTTCCAGTCTAAATGTATTTAAATAAACCCAATAATATCTCATTGAAAACAAACAAAAAAAGGACGTCAATAAATTAAATCATATTCCTGGCTTTAAAATACAGAGTGAGGTTGTTTCAGAGTTTGTAAGATTTTAGATTTGTGTAAGTTAAATTAAAGTAAGTTAAATTGTTAGATGACAACATATAAGAGTGATTAGGGGTACATTTCAAATAATGAAGGAAAAAAAAACAGTTTCGTTTCGCTTGAAATTCTATGTTTCTATAGTATATAGCTATGCTAAATTCATTAATTGGCATGCTTAAGCTCTAACTTTTTTTTTTTTAGATATTTTAATGAAAACAAATATTTACTTCATCATTTTGTCAACCGTGTTAGTGACAGAAGGTGTGTGTGTGTGTGTTGAACCGGACTCCGCTGATGCTAATACAACGCTAAGCATACGTGGAATATATTCGCACTACGAAAATATTCGGTGACGAAATAAATTTTTCAAAATCATAGAGCGGTAAATAACAAGTTATGTGACATTTCTGTGCAGTGGTTTATTTTTTAAGTCGATGGATGGTAAAAGATTTAACTTACCGCCTTCCGCAACCTGCCTTCCCGTCACTTTTGTGTGTTGCGCTGCATTCTTCTGCAACTTCCGGAAGTAAAGTTTGTAAATGGACTCCCTGCTCGCACACTACTGCCACCTTCTGTTCTGGAGTTGTACATGGCATTTGATATCTTACCCAAAAAGCATTAAGTTCTGTCAGCATAACTAAATTTAGGAAATGTTAAGTTATTGCACATCATGCTAAAATAACATTACTTAATTATGTTCAACCACAAAACATGACTAGATATGGTAGAAGCAACATGTTACGCTTAGATTAATTTAGCAGACACCCAATCTTTTTTTTTGGAGTGTATAGAATTATTGATCAAGCAACAAAAACTTTCTACTCTACCGCCACAGAACAGTCCAATCTTCAAGGGAGATCCTTTGGAATATAGACTCTTAATCAGAGTGTTTGAGCATGGTGTTGAAGATAAAACAGACAGCAGCAAGGATCGTTTGTACTTCATGGAGCAATACACCAGCGGACAGCCCAGAGAGTTAATACGGAGTTGTCTACATATGGATCCAGATAAGGGTTATCGCAAGGCAAAGACACTCTTAAAGGAGCATTTCGGAAACGAATACAGGATCTCTGTGGCGAAGGATGGTGAAGGTCTCAATGCACTGGCATTCTTCCTTACCAGCTTTAACTATATAACGACAGACCTAGATTATATGGAAGAGCTGGATAATGTGGCCAACATGCGTGCCATTGTCAATAAGCTTCCATATAAGTTGAAGTGGAGGGGTGCTGCC